>VZQC01002439.1:173863-440845 GCA_009823505.1 Rhizomys pruinosus | reverse complement strand
CCCCTTTCCTCCTCCTTGTTTATGGAGTATTGACTTGTCTAGTTTTCAATTTTGTAAACCACTCTTCTCTTCTTGCTCTGAAGGTTCTCCAAGAAAAGGTCCACTTGGATTCTCACCAATCTCGGGGGGGGGGGATATGCCTGATCTAGCCAGCGCCCCGGCAGCCCGCACAAAGGTGCAGAGCACTAGCCCACTGGCCGTGGGACCCTCCAGCCCCGGCGACAAAGAAAGACGTCTCCATCATTTCTTAACTTAACCGCTCATCCCACTAGAGTTATCACGACCGGGAGGCAACTCTCATAGTCTCCAGGTGAAGCCCAACTTCTATTCTTCAGAGTAAAGTGCCTCTAAACAGTTGTCCTACCCCTGCCTTCATTTCCTTCCCACTCCCATGCCCACTCCTAGCTACCTTTCATCTACTACTCACCCCCAAGAATACTGCACATTTCCTTGTGGCGGGGTCGGCGCTAGGTTCTAGTACAAATGTCTGAACAAATAAGCAGAGATCTCACACTGCATAGGCCTGATCTTTCACTTGTGGGTGCTGAGGCAGAAGCTCACTCCTTTTGACTTTCTATCTGTATTAGTTACTTTTCTGTTGCTGTGATAAACCACCATGGGCAAGGGAACTTATAAAAGGAAGAGTTTATTTGAGCCTACGATTGATGGTTCCAGGGAATCAGAGTCCATTGTGAAGGGAGGCATGGTGGCTGGGGCTGGAGCAGAAAGCCGAGGGAATGGTTCACAATAAGCACCATCGAGAGAGAAAGAGAGAGAGAGAGAGAGAGAGAGAGAGAGAGAAGACTGCAGGACTTGTTAAACTCACTAAACCCGCCCCCAATGACGTACTTCCTCCAGCACTGGCCACACCTTTTAAGACCTCCAAGAACAGTGCCACCAACTAGAGACAAAAATGTCTGAATACTTAAAGCCTATAGGGGACACTCTCATTCAAACCACCACACTATCTATTAGCCTCTTCCTCCCTGGAACACTTTCTAGCCATGTGCCTGTGAGAAAAACAGATTTTCACTTCTTAACTTCCCGTCTCTGCAGATGACTATATCTACCTGGGATGGTCATTGGAATGATCCAGGAAAGCTCTGTGTACCTGGAAATACACCATACACACACATACACAGAGAGAGAGAGAGAGAAAGAGAGAGAGAGAGAGAGAGAGAGAGAGAGAGAGAGAGAGAGAGAGAGAGAAAGAGAGATTGTCTGCTCCAGCTCCTGTCGGGTCTTCCTTTCCCTCACAAATCCTTAATAACAAAGTATGTAACTTTGCATTAGTTATGCTTGTAATTATAAAGTAACCTGCAGAATAATATATGCAAAGGAATTAAATTTCCTGCAGCTCAACATGTGTTTTTTTTAACCTTCAATTTTATGGTCTAAACCAGCTCTTTGATTTGCAGACTTGTAATCATCACTTTCTGCCTGTCAGCATTGTCTTCGAATTCAGGGATGGCCTCTGCTTGTTTAGCCAGGACCTTACAAAGCTGAAGAGTGCATCTCCCACTGAGAACTGCATCCTGGGTATTCTTCTTTCCTCTCTCCCCTCTCATTGATCTTTATATAATTCCACACTTACATAAAATCTACCAAACAAATAGAAGAAAATCTTGCCCCTTTATCCAATCATTAACCGGTTGCCTAATTTGACTTACCATTATACATATATATCCTTTCCTTGGAACCTTCGAGAAGTTAAAAAGGTATCATACACCTTATTCTTCCATTTCATTGTATATATCTTAATATAGAAGGTCATGTCTTCCATAAACACAATATAAGTATCAAATTCAGGAGCTTTAACATTGATATTATGCTATTGTGAAATCCAGTCTATATCCAAATGTTGATTTTTTTCCTAACAGTGTCTTTTACAGACCCCTCACACACACACACACACACACACACACACACACACACACACACACACCCATCTGAGTCCACTTTCCAATCCAGGACATTTTACTACAAAGGCTCTTCAGCTCCCTTTCATTCTAGAGCGCTCCCTATTCTTTCCTTGTCTTCCTTAACCTTGGTATTTTGGAAGAGCTGGTTATTTTTCAGAACATTCCTCCAAATCAAGTGATTAATGCAGGGGTTGCCATATTTTCTACTATAATGTCACTACTTTCTTTTTACAATTAATAATTTGTACATAGATCCTATGGAGGTGTCCCAACTCTGTTTCTTCATTAAACTTTAACAGCAATGGCTCACCCCTCTGATGCCTTTGCCCCCCCATCCATCCTTTTATATTTATTAGTTGACAGTCTACACTGAGGAGGAACATTGCTCTCTTCTCCGTTTACTTGCTCAGCTAACATTTCTATCACTGTGGGCTCACAGAGTGTCATTTTAATAGATGAGTTACAATCTCCTAGAATTATTTATTCCCATACTCAAATGGTATCAGACAGATGGAGTCAGTGGAACATCTTCTGTGTAGGCCCCATGTCCTGTTGACATATTCTTACTGTTCCTAAATGCTTTATAGCACCAAAGAGTTCCAAGCTCAGTTTATTATTGATTGTCACCCCTCGCTACACCAGGAATTGTCATTCTCACACAAAAATTTCAGTTCAGTTCAGAGGGGGCTGATGTTTAGAACAAATATCTGTGTCTATGTATGTTCATTGTAACTGTATGTATTGATTGTTATGTCATTATTTCTAGTCCCTCAAGAGATAGAGCTAGAGAGCTCATGCCTAACACACACACACACACACACACACACGCACACACACACATACACATGCAAACATACACAAATACACACATACAGGCACATACAAACACATGCACATACATGCACACACATACACATGCACATACATATACAAACACATATGCACATACAATAGCAAATGCACATATTTGCATGCATGCATGCAAGAGCACACACAGAGACACATTTGTGCATGTGCATGCATGCAAGAGGGAGCACACATACGCATACTTTTAATTTAAGAATGCAAGTAAACAACAGACCTGGATGAACGGCTCAGTGACTAAGCACTTGCTCCATGACCATGATGACCAGCAGCTGCATCTCAACATCCACACAGCAAGCTGGGCATCCTCACGAATGCCTGTAACCTCAGCTCTGAGTGGGTAGAGGCAGGATAATTTCTGGGGTCTGCTGTTTCCCAGACTAGCTGTAAAAAACATGAGCCCCGGGTTCAAAAAGAGACCAGATGAATGGGTAGAAAATAACAACGCGAGGGGGGGGGCTGGAGAAAGATGGCCTAGCGGTTAAGAGCGCCGACTGCTCTTGCAGAGGACCTGGGTTCGATCCCCAGCACCCGCATGGTGGCTGAGAACCATTTTTAATTCCAGTTCCAGGGGAATCTGACACCCTCTTTTGACCTCTGCGGCATTGCACGACACGGGTGCACCGACCTACATGCAGACAGTACATTCATACATATACAAAATAAATAAAAATTTAAAAAAAGAGAAAATGACAATGGAAGACACTCCACGCCCTCTCCAAACCTCCTCATAGAGACGCGTACACATGCACACATGCACAGAGAGAGAGAGAGAGAGAGAGAGAGAGAGAGAGAGAGAGAGAGAAGTGTACACTCATAGAAACGAAATCTTTTTCAAATTTATTTTTATTTTATGTGTATAAGTGTTATGTCTACATGTATGTGAGTGAATCTGTGTTGTGCAATGCCAACAGAGGCCAGAAGAGGGCATCAAGATTCCCCTGGAACTGGAGTTATGTACAGTTGTTAGCAACCATGTGGGTGCCAGTATTCAAACCCAGGTCCTTTGCAAGAGCAACCAGTGCTCTTCACCCCTGAGCCATCTCTCCAGCCCCTTAATGAAATCTTTTAAAAAAAATCATCAGTTAATACTGATCGCTCTAATTCCAGTCCAACTGCACAGCAAACATTCTCATTTCTTCCCTATTCATAGTTCCCTTTTCTGGAGTGAGAGATGCTACCATTGTGCCATGAGGTCCTTAGCTCCCTTTTCTAAATAGTGGAAATTCTTGAATCTCATTATCTTAGAAATAATTTACTCTTTTGCTCCAGACTAGCACACACACAAAGTAGTTTCAGAATAGGCAAGTCATTCCACCTGTGAAACACAAACCACTTCATTGGAGTTCAATACTTTTGTTTTAAATTCTGTTTTTATATAAAATTTAGATGACACCTATAAATCTTAAATGTGCAATTCATGAGTCTGGAAAATGCATTCACCGTTGTAACCCATAAACCATCAATATAGAGAGTAAAATTTCCATCATGGCAGAAATGTCCCTGGTGCCTCCTTCCCAGTCAATTCCTCATGAAAGATGACATTTTTTTTCTGTTTCTCATCATAGACAAATCTTACCTATTTTGAAACACTAAATTAATAGCCTCATGCAATTTTTTCTCTTGCGACTGGCTTCCTCCACGCAGTAAAAATATAAATATTAAGTGGTTAATCTTCATTCTTACACATTTCATTCATTCCCATTTATTGCTGAGTTGTTATTCCTTTGTATATGCTCTGTTTGTACCTTTTCCTGCTAATGATTATTTTAATTGTTTCCACTTTGAGGCAATTATAAAGAAGCTGCTGTCAGCATGTCCTACAAGTCTTCCTGTGAACACATACTCCAATTTGTATCTACCTGCAAGTGGAATTGCAAGGTTATTACACGAAGCTGCCAATGTCACCGTACCGTTTACCTAAGCAGTGGTATCTGAGAGTTCTGTTGCTCTGTCTTTGCCCACTTGGTGTTGTCAATCTTTATTAGTTTTAGCGACTCAGCTGAGAGCAAAATATTTCATCATGGATTTAATTTTTCAATTCTCTGTTGATTGATTGCACTGAGCACATTTTAATATGTTTATTTGAAATGTGTTTATCCTTCCTTGCAAACATGTATATATGTATATATGTATATCTTTCATTGTAGAGCTGTACTTGAGGAGTTGGTCTTTTTCAATTTGAGCACTCATTTATGTTTGCTAACTTTTGAGGTAAGGTCTCATGTAGCACCAGCTGGCCTCAAACTTGCTGTGTAACCAAGGGCAGCTTAAAGCTTAAACTCCTGATCCTCCTGCCTCTGTCTCTCAAGTGTTGGGATTACAAGAATGCACCACCATATCCAGCAGGATTGATAAAAAAAAATGTATTATTGGTATTTAGAAATTCCATCTGTCTTCTCATAAAGTCTTGGGTCATACATACATTTTGTACTTTTTTTTAAAATTTATTTATTTATTTTTTAAGGGACTCTACAATACAATGACAGAGTTGTTTGCAGATAGCATTGATGTCACTCATTAAGTCATACAATCAGGTAATTGGTGCATTTTGCAAGTATCTATGTCCAAATTTTGAACAATCCATGGGCTGTGGGGATAGCACAGTGGTGAAAGGCTGAGGATGAGAACCGCAAGAAACATTTTGTACTTTTTGTGTTATCATTGGTTTCTTTGTTCATTTTCTTAATGGGGACTTTTACATGCAAAACTGTTTAATTTGGGCCAGAGAGATCTTCAGCAGTTAAGAGCTTGTGCTGCTTTTCCAGGCCATTCAACTTCAGTTCTCAGCACCCAGCTTGGGTAGCTCACAACTTCCTGTAACTCCAGCTCCAGGGGATCTGGCTCCCTCTCCTGGCCTCTGTGGACACTGCACTCACATGCATAAACACAAACATATTCATAGGTATATAACTTAAAATTAAAAAGTAAAATCTTTTTAAAAGAATATTTTGTTTTTAGGGGCTGTGGAGATGGTTCAGTTGGAAAAGTGTTCCTGGTGCACAAATAAGAACCTGATTTCATCTCTAGCATCCATGTAACAAGAAACTGGACATGGTGTTGTACACGTATAATCCCAGTGTTGTGGAGATGGAGACATGCAGATCCCTGCAGCTTGCTGACCAGCTTACCCTAAATTAAAAATCTCAAATCCCAGTGGGAAACCTAGTCTTAAAAGGGAAGGTAGACTGCTTCTGAGGAATGATGCTCAAGATTCACACACACACACACACACACACACGCACACACACACACACACACCACACACATGCACGCACACACACGCGCACACACACATACACATGCATACGCACATACACACACACACACACACAAAATGTCTGGTTTGATGAAGTCTAGTTTATCTTTTACTCCATTGTATAAATATGCTCTGTTTGTACATGTTTCTGTTAATGACTCTTTTAGTTGTTTCCAGTTTGAAGCAGTTATAACAAAACTGCAATGTCTTGCCTAGGAAATCTGTATAGCCAAGTTGTGTGGCTAGTCACCCATATTTAATCCTAAAACTATCTTCTGACTATCATGCTTAGGACTTTGTACATCTCAGATAAAACTTGGGGTATGGTAAAGAAGAGATTATTTCATGTGTTTCCAGTGATGAACTCTTGGATACCTTTGTCTAAAATCATTGATAATAAAAGTCTGAGTCTATTATTCTACTCTAGCTTTTTCTGTTGGTTCAGTTATATTTACTATGTACACAAAATAAAAGTAAAATTATCATTTATTTGTGTACATTAATATTGTATAAAGTGACGTTATTGAATTCATTAATTAGTTCCACTAGTTGCTTTATCAGTGTCTTGGATTTTGTTGCAAGTGACCATATAATCTGAAAATACAACTTCAATCTTTGTTTTAGTTGTCTTGTTTTGCTGGCTGAGGGTTCAGTGCTAGGACTAAAGAGTGAATAGGGTAGACCATACCTTCACTATTTGCTATGACTATATCAAACTTTTCTGCTCTCTTATTTATTTATTATTTTATTTTATGTGAATGAGGGTTTTGTCTGCATATGTGTAAGTGCACCCATGCCATGCAATGCCCACAGAGGTCAGAAGAGGGCATCAGACCCCCTGGAACTGGAGTTATGGAGGGTTATTAGCCACCATGTGGGTGTTGGGAATCAAACCCAGGTCCTCTATAAGAGCAGCCAATGCTCTTAACTGCTGAGCCATCTCTCTAGCCCATTTTTTTTTCTGCTCTCTTTAGACTAATGACACCCCCATCTCCCATCATCACCAGCATCATTTCTCCTTCCAAATCTTCACATCCCTCAGTATTTTCTCTTCAGTCACAGGACATGTCATCATCCTCAGAAGAAAAATTAAGAGACAGGTCAGAAAATAATGATATTTTCCTAAACTGACTCCCACTCACGAGATGGTGGCTTTGTGTCTTGGCTAAACATTTCCTAAAAAATCTCTTCCTTGTCTGTTTTTCAGTAGGGGTGAGCTGACGACTATTCCTTTTCCTAAATCCACCCTCACTTGTCCTATTTGGATCAGGTCTGTGTGTGGCTAAGGATTTCTAGCTTTGCAGAATACTCATATCGATGCCAGAGACCAACAGATGCAAGTCTGTCTGTCCTCTCTGGGGACTTGGTCACAGCTTTAGATTGACACACACTCTTTGTCTCCTCCACACTGCATCCAACCTCCTTCCTTCCTGTTCTACAACTTCAAGGTCCAATATCATTTGTGTATATTATGATGATTATGATTATGATTATTTCTCTTCCTCCTCATCCTCCTCTCCTCCACCTTCCCTCCCTTCCTCTCTTTCTGTCCCTTGCATAATATTTTTTTAATTTTTATTGATGCTTTGTGCATTTCATACATTATTTTTCAATTCAGTTCAGGCACATTTCCCTTTCCCTTCCCCCCCACCCCCACCCCATCCCAGATCATGCATTCTGCCATAACTGTCCTGCATCTTTCTCTGTTTTTTCATTTTTTAGCTATAAGTGATAATCCATGAGTACAAGCATCCTTCGTGCAAAACCAATCTCCAGGCTGTTGTGCCCAAACCCCCACAGCCCCACCATCCAGTGGGGGGTGACGGGTTGTTTGTTCAATCAAGTTGATCAAATGAATGTCCAGACTACATTGCTGTAGTTTCACCATTCACCCCAATCGCAGCCCTTACATTCTACCACGACTTGCATAATTTTTAAAAGTGTACTTAAGTCTCTTTCATCTTTAAACATAAATAGCAAGCAAATAAAACAAATGGGAGCTTCAATTGTAAGTGGGTCTCCTAGGATTGGGGATTTTCAGACGTATGTGTTCTCTGTCTGACCAGTTGTTGGATTCTGCAGTGGCCTCCATCTTTTGCACAGAGTAGCTTTTTTGATGAGTGGTATACGATATGCTTCTCTGTAAATACAGGATTCCATAGTTAGTGTATGGGAATGAATTTCATTTGTCTAGAGATATGACCCTGATAAGCCTTTCTCTAGGCTCTGTCCTCTATAGCCCTGTGCATTTGGCTGAGTTTATAGTGGCTCTCATGGGTTCACTCTCATTGAGAGGGTTCCAAGTCCAATTAGATAATTGTTGACCATCCCCCAGACAACAGTGTCTCTATTGCACCAATAGAGGAAGTTTGCTGTGCTACTCATCATGGTTGTTAGAGTTTGGTGCTGGTTTCTGCCATTGATTCATTTTTCTCTCATAGCAGTGTGCACATTGTCTATCATTATGAGCACTTAACTTCAGATAGAAAAGTTGCAGATCAATTCCTGTTCCATTAATCTAAGCCCTATCTATCCCTGAAGCATGTCCTGTTCTGAACAGTAGGGTCTTATTTTCTATTTCTGAGAACTAAAAGAGACTGAGTACTGCTGGGTGGGGAAGAGTACGTCTTACCTGGGAGCCTTAGATATGCTGACCAGACTCCAGCTGATCTACTTGCACAAAGGAAGTCTGGGTTTGGGAGCTTGACTGGATAGGGCTTAGCTTGGATGCTGTAATGCATGGGTTCTGATGGGGGTTGGGGCATGGAGGGGACTGGGTTTGATTGGGAACCATTGCATGAGTTGCACAAATGCTCAATAACAAAAAAATGAGAAAACAAACAAAGCAAATAAGATTTCTCAAACTTTCTGAATGTCACACTTGTCCCCTTAATAGGCCAATAGTAATCTCCAGCAACCTCAGTCTGTAATTCCCCAGGTCTCTCCTTTCACGTGCCCCCTCAGAGCAATCTACTTCTGGCTGCTCCGTCTCTGAAACCCTGGCATTTATGATTCCAGGATCATCTCCCCAAATAAGCTCTTCTGCTCTTGCTGGAGCAGGACAAATCTAATTAACGTGAATCTCTATTTTGGAAGCCAAGAAATGCCATAGGAGATAGTAGAGTGTTATCCTAGGCTAGTTCTCAGGGGCTATTTTGATCCAGACAATAACATGAGAATCCAGGTTATATACAGACGGTGGGTATAATGGTGAGTACTTATTGTCAATTTGACAGAATCTAGAATTGTCTAAGAAATGGGCTTCTGGGTATGCCGATAGGTGGTGACCTTGACTACACTAATTGATATGGAGAGACCTCTTAATTGTAAATAAGACCTTTCCTGGGCAAGGGATCCTGGACTGTTTTAAATGGAGATGGTGGCCTCAGCATTAACATGCACCCATGCTCTGCTTCTTGGCTGTGGGTGTGCTTTGAGAGCTCCTTCCAGTTCCTGCTTTATTGACTGCCCCATGACGATAGAGTCTACCTTGAATTGTGGGCTAAAATAAACTTTCTATTTTTCTTATTTTTAAATTCTTTATTTATTGAAGCATTGCCTACAATGTATGTTGATCATATCTAGGCTCCCCCTCTCCATCTCCACCTTCCCTTTACCATCCCTGTGACTCCATCCACTATTATTTAATTTTTTATTTGTTTAAAGAGCTGTTGAGTCTAATCTGTGTTTGCCAAGGGCTCTTGGATGTGAGTGTATCCCTTGGAGCCTGGTCAATATACCAAGCACCACACCAGTAAAAATAAATATGACTCCCCTGTCCTAGAAACCATCAAATGCCAACACGTCCTCGACTGGGGACTTTCTGCCCACCTCCCTCATCCATGCTGGGTGCCTGTCTGGTTTGAGTTTCTACAGGTCGTGTGCATGCTGTCATAAGTGCTGTGAGTTCATATGTGTAACTATGCCGTGGTGTCTGGAGAACACAGTTCCCTTGAGTTCATCCACCATCTTTGGCTCTTACAATCATTCTGCCCCCTCTTCTGCAAAGATCTCCAAGTCTGGAAAGAGAGGATGTGTTATATGTAGCCCATTTAGGGCTGAGCACTCTGAAATCTCTTATCCTCTGTACAATGGTGATTTGTGGATCTCTGTGTTAATCGCCATCTGGTACAAAAACAAAAACTTATCTGGTAAGAATCCAGAGATGCAATAACTGGCAGGAGACATTAGCAAGTCTCTCTCTCTCTCTCTCTATCTCTATCTCTCTCTATCTCTCTCTCTTAAATTGCTTTTGTTGGAATATTTTATTGAGCATTGGGAAAAACTAAGATAGTAAGTTTATATGCCTGTATTACCTATAGTACTAAGTATTTAAGCATGGACACTTCAAACATAAAATATTGGAAGATGATGGGTAAGAAGAGAAACTAGGCCCAGACCTTGCAGACTCACTTGCCTGCAAGCACCTGAATCTGACTTCCATGTGGTGCTAAGAAGTGGAAGCATCCTAAGTGTGCCTCAAGTGACAAGTGGTAAATGAAAATGCAGCACAATAGAGTTCAAGTCAGTGATAAAGAAAGAAGAAATCAAGAAATTTTCAGGTAAATGGATGGAACTAGAAACTGTTATACATCTGTAGTAACACAGACTGATAAATACAAACAATGTATGTTCTCCCAATATCAAACCTTTGCTACTCAAGGCTGGTGACCAACACACTGAGACATGGATCTTTGGAATATATTCAAGAACCAAACTATAGCATTTTTTAAAATATTTTATTTTTTTGCTTTTTATTATTTATTTATTGATTTATTTATTTATTTATTTATTTATGTCTATGAATGTACTGTCTGCAGGTAGGTTTGTGCATCCGTGTCATGCAATGCTGTGGAGGTCAGAAGAGGGTGTCAGATTCCCCTGGAACTGGAGTTCTCCTGGAGTTGGAGTTACAGATAGTTTTCAGCTGCCATGTGGGTGCTGGGGATTGAACCCAGGTCCTCTGCAAGAGCAGATGGCGCTCTTAACTGCTAGGCCATCTCTCCAGCCCCAGACTATAGCATTTGATAAAAAGCCATTATTATCTCTAGGAGAGACCATGACTAATTCACATCCCAGCATGTATGGAAATAGAAGGACAAAAATCCCAATCACTCTTTCCAATGCCCCAGTCTCCTGCTGGTTCCCCTTATTGGTTAAAACTAACCAGAAGCCAAAAGAGAAGGGAAAGAACATAATAATCCAGAGGCCCAACTCTAGGCCACAGTTCAGAGTGGAGAAGGGACAAAATGAATCTGGAAGGAAACAGCACAACACCCAAGCTCCTGGTCTATGAGAGCCCTTGTCTAGCCCGCATGACACCTTCAGTTCAATGTCTGGCACAAGAAAACTAGCCCAACTTCCAGTGTTCATCCTGTGCTCCATCTTCTCTTCTGCAAAACAGAATAGAAAGATGGCCACCTTAATTGGCCTATGGTCTTTATGGAAAGTCAAAGCAACTTGTAACATAAAACCTCAATAAATAGTATTTGCTTTTTTGCTTGTCTACATCACTGAACTAATCAAAAAATACTTTGACTAAAACTCCTAGCTCTGAGAGACGCCAACTGCCAAAGCCCGTCTAATAGGTTCTGGTTGTTATAATCAAACAATAGTATGGCTTGCTTATCACATCTGTTCTTTCTGGAAACTGACAGGTAATTTTCTCACCAGTTAGCTACTGATTTCTCATACGCAACAAATGTATAAAAGCATCCATCACACATTGTGAAACTTGACTTTGAGCAGATCATGAAACTCAATAGGCTGTTGTGTGATTATTTCTGGAATCCATAAGTAAGTTCAGAGGCATGTGCCTTGAATTTTATAAAAAGCTTATGTGTTATCACTATCTTCTGTAAAGCTGGCCTTTCATTAGAAATATTTAGATATATATGAATATATTTAAACATCAATATATTTAAAACATCATTAGAAAAATAACAAATGTGCATGATTCTAAATAATCATAATCAACTGCATAAAATTTTCATAATTACCCTAACCTCAAAACACCACAAATTGGTGTTCCTGAGTAATTTATTCTAGGACCCTGTTCTAATTTCTTTTCTGTTGCTGTGATAAAACACTCTGACCAGGCCGGGCATGCTAGTGCATGCCTTTAATTCCAGCACTCAGGAGGCACAGGCAGGTGGATCTCTGTGAGTTCAAGGTCAGCCTGATCTACATAGTAAGCTCCAGGCCTGGGAGTAAAGGGAGACCCTGTCTTAAAAAACAAACAAACAAAGAAAAGAAAAAAAAAAAAAAAAAACACTCTGACCAAAAGCAACTTAGGGAAGGAAAGAATTTATTTGGCTTACACTTCCAAGTCACAGTCCATATTTGAGGGAGCCTGGAGGCAGGAAACAGGGAGGAATGGTACTTACTGGTCCTCTCTCTGGTCCACACAACTAGTCTCCATATACAGGTCTGCACTACCTGCTGAGGTAATGACGTCACCCATAGTGGGCTGGACCCTCCTATATCAATTAACTATCAAGACAATCACTCACAGAAGTGCTCACAGACCAACCCAAAAAGGACAATTACTAAATCGAGACTCATTTTTCCTTCAGATGATTCTAGGCAGTCAAACTGGCAGCTAACGCTAACTGGGACAGAGCTCTCACAGGTGGTAAAATTCTTAGCTGTTCAAATACGTATATAAATGGCATAATATTTGCACATAACCTCTGCATATCCTCTTGTATACTTAAAATAATCTTTAATATTTAATGTAATGTAAATGGTATGTAAATAGCTGTCATTTTACATTGTTTAGGAAATAAAGAAAAAAGCTTATAAATGTGCAGTATTCATTTTAAAGACCATTTTCATTTATTCTTGGACAATTTCATTCATGTATGCAATGTATCTTGATCATACTCCCAACTCCCCTCCTATTTCCCCTGGGCCCAGCAATCACATCCTCCTCTCACTTCACCCTCATCATCCGTATATATACAAGATTCACTAAATCCAGTTAGTGTTGCCTACATATGCACGGGTGTAGGACCATACGTGGAAGTATGGACAGCCTAGCCATAGCCACATCCCAGAGAAAACTGACTTCCCCTCCCATAACAGGAATCGATTGCTCAACTAAGGATGAGGCCTCTTGAGCCCCTCCTCCATTCACGTTGGAATGTAGAGTGTCTTGATCTTGTACATGCAATGATTTTTTTTAAACATTTTTAGTCTATGGTTGATCGAATTCATGGACATTGTTCATTGGAACTACCGAGTCCAATTAGTGTTTCCTATATGTACATGTGTTTAGGGTATACCATTTGAGATTTGGGGTTCATTCCTGAAGAAAACTGGTTCCTCCCCCATTAGCAGTCATTGACAGCCAGTAGCTCTTCATCTAAGGATGGGGCTTGATGAAATTTTCTTCCATCTATGTTGGCATATCAACTAGTATGGACTTGTGCAGGCAACCATATTGTTGGCATATCAACTAGGATGGTCTTGTACAGGCAACAATATTGTTGACAGTTCATGGATGCTATGTCCAGTCCAGAAGACACTATCTTGCAGCAGTCCTCGGACTCCTACAATCTTTCTGCCCCCTCTTCTGCAGTGATCCCTGTACCAGGGGTATTTTATATGTCCCATCTGTGGCTGGGCACCCCATAGTCACTTACTCTCTGCATTTTGACCAGTTGTGCATTCTTGTAACAGTCTGACTCTTCTGAAGACTAACTTCTTTGATAAGAGGTGAGAGCTGCACTTGTCTGTGGGGACACGTATTTAGAAGGCAGATGGAAATTATATTAATTTACCAGCATGGTAGTTGTAGATTCTCCTCCTGAGTCTATGACTTCTCCAGCCACAGATTCTTGGCTAGGTTTACAGTACTGGGTATGAATTCTCTCCTACTAAATGGGCTCTCTATCTTCAAATAGACAGCTATTGATTACTCCCAAGATATGTTCCACTATTGCACCATTGGGGTAGGTCCAAATAGACAGCTATTGATTACTTCCAAGATACAAGTGCCACTATTATACTACTGGGGATATCTTATTGGTAAAGTCCCTGTAGTTTGCAGGCTTTCCATCTGAGTAAGACTGATGATAACTTTTATCCCTTGGCAGCTTACACAGCACTTCCTGAAGCTATGAGAGCTCACACTCAGGGAGGAGGCCTCCAGATCAGTACCAGCTTGACTTCCAAAAGTGTGGTGACTGAAATGTGTGGTGTCTTCAGCAATAGGGTCTTACCTTCATGTTCTGGCAAGCAACAAGAGGAATCACAGTAGCCTATAGTGTTTGGGGGAGGGTCTCTTGGAACCCCCTTACCCAAAACTCAAATGAATATATCTCCTGCCTAGTATCAGGATATTTGTTAATGTATGCCTCCTCAGAGGAGTCAGACAAAAGAGGCTAAAATATAGAATGAGCTGTACATCTGAAAATTTGTTGATCTCAGTCTGAAATGAGGACAGTGGCACTGAATTCACAAGAGAGGAAAATGTGAAATTTTATAAAAGAAGCCTATCACTGTGCCTGCAACACAATTTGTGACCAGAAATCATTTTATTATTAGAGGAAAATGGTATTCCCATTTATAAATGCTTGGACTTTAGCACTCGAATCTCCGTCCCTCCCTGGGAAGCTCATGGCAGCTAATAGCTGCTGAGGTGGAGGAAGGAATCCTTTTTCTTCAGTGATGTTGGCATTGGTAAGTTTTTCATGATCCAGTAAATAACACCACACCCATGGACAGTTAAACTCAGTGGGTTATAAAAAACAACAACAAAAACAAACAAACAAACAAACAAACAAACAAATAAACAAAAGGCCAGGCATGGTGGTGTATGCCTTTATTTTAGCACTTGGGAGGCAGAGGCAGGTGGATCTCCCTGAGTTCAAGGTCAGCCTGGTCTACATAGCGAGTTCTAGGCCAGCTGGGGCTAGAGGGAGGCCCTGTCTTAAAAAGCCAAAAACAAAACAAAACAAAAAAAGAAAGAAATGAATGGAAAAAGGAAACACTGGGAAGGTGAAGGGTTCTAGGAAAGGGAAGGAAATAAGAGTGGGGAATGAGAGGTAAATATGATAAAAATACATTGTAGGAGGTTGTCAAAGAATAAATACAAAATTCATTTTTAAATATTTAAAACTGAGTGAATGGACTATTCCTTTATTTTCCCAAGGGTCTGAGTAAATAGAAAACTATAACTACACTTTGAACTTATCCTTTCCTGGGGAGGGAAGAAGAGGTGAGTTGGGACATAAGGATGCCTCCTGGTACCTCTTACTATAGCATGGTCTCTCGTTGTTTGGCACTTAGAGCATGTTCCTTTAAGGAGCAAGAGTCCAAGGGAAGATCTGTCATGGCGTTCTTATCCATACTGGCTTTTGGAGATCAGCAGTCATATTTCTTCCATTTCTCACTGTCAACCCGAGGACCTGGAGTCATTACAATCTCATCTGTGTAGCACTTCTTGAGATGAAATGTCTGTGGACGTTTCATGCATCCAGAGGAATCAGGTCAGAAAACAATCAAGAAAAGACCCTAAATAGTCAGCGTTAAGGCTTATAGAGCTCCTTTCTGTCTCGCACTCATCTGGGGATGAGCCAGGATATAAATTAAATGAACAGATAAAAATGAAATGAAATATTAAAAGGTACAGGGAAATGGATTTTGTTATCATGGTCTCTGGACCAAACTCTCTATTAAAAAGCACCCAGATAAGAAGGTAACATTAAATAAGAATCATGAGTGGACTACAGGGACATAACGATAGTAAATATAAGACTAACAGCAGCTATGGTATTGAGGGCTTATTATGTGCTGGGCAACATTCCAAAGGCTTTCTATATATTAGTTCTTAAATATTTGAAATGACTTTGTGAAAGAAATCCTGGGTTTTTATTCCCCAGAGCCTTTCAGATGAGAAGACTGGAATGGAAAGGCAATAGAGTGGCCCAAGTTTGCACAGCTGAGAAGTGGTAGAGGTGAGATTTAATTCAGGTAGTGAACTTAAATCTAGCAACAGCTGAGCACTCACTTTAATTTTCCTCTCAGGCTAAAATCTGGCCTTCTTGCTGTGAATTTAGTCGAGTAAGGATGCTCTGATACTTACAAATATCTCTATCAGTGGAAGCACTGGTAATGTGAGGGAATGTTATTCTGGGAGGTGTGTGATTTCTGTAAACCTCAAGAATAAAAGGTGATGGCACCAAAATGGGTATGATTTTTGGATATTCTGGCTGTGACCTCCCTGACCAGAAGCCAAATGCATTGCCAGGGAGTCAGGGATCTGAGAAACTGTTGACCCGGACACGTGGTAACTGTTCCCATATACAGTCAGAGTGCACTCTCAAAAAGTTGGGGATGGGCATGGAGAGATGGCTCATTGATCCAGACCATTTTCTCCACAATCAAACAGGAGTTTAGATCCCAGAAACCATGTTAACAGATCACTGGGCATTTCCTGCAAACTCTTGTAACTCTAGCTGAGCCATGTAGGGACAGGAGGATCACTGGGGCTTCCTGGCTTCCAGCCTAGCTCAGCCAAAAGCTCCAGGTTCAAGGCCTCAGAGAAACACACAGAGAAGGATGGAAAAGAACACTCGACATCCTCTTCCAGCGTATACGCACGGGCACCCACATCCGTAACATACACATACAAGAATTTATACTCACACACACAGAAACACATTTTTTTGATTTGGGAATTTGGCCTAATAAGCCTGTGATCTAAAGTAGGTCTAAGCATGCATCAGTGTGACCACATCATGCATTGGATAACTGTACTGTGATCTAAAGTAGGTCTGAGCATGCATCAGTGTGACCATATCATGCATTGGATAACTGTACTGTGATCTAAGGGAGGTCTGAGCATGCATCAGTGTGACCATATCATGCATTGGATAACTGTACTGTGATCTAAGGGAGGTCTGAGCATGCATCAGTGCGATCATACCATGCATTGGATAACTGTACTGTGATCTAAGGGAGGTCTGAGCATGCATCAGAGTGACCGTATCATGAATTGACAGAACTGTACTGTGATCTAAAGTGGGTCTGAGCATGCATCAGTGTGACCATATCATGCATTGGATAACTGTACTCATTACTTTTGCACCACTGGGAGGAAACACCCAGCATGAAAACTGAAAGGGAGGAATTTATTTTGGTGCGGTTTCAGAGTCATCAGACCATTGTGATAGGAAAGGTTTGAGGAACCTGAGGAGAGAGAGAGAGAGAGAGAGAGAGAGAGAGAGAGAGAGAGAGGGAGGAGGAGGAGGAGGAGGAGGAAGAGGAGGAAGGAGGAGAAAGGAAGAGGAAGGAGGAGGAAGGAGGAGGGAGGAAAAGGAAGGAGAATGGGCTAGAGCAAAATATAGGCCCCAAGGGAACACCCCCTGAATCTACTCCCTCCAAGAAGGTCCCATCACTTCTCAATAACACCATCATGTAAAGGGATTCGTCCATTCATTATTTCAGAACCTTTGGGATCTATTTCTGAAAATGCCATTACAGACATCCAGAGGTTTTCTTCACTAACCTCTGTGTGTGTATGACCACACGTGTGTGTATTGTACAAATATGTTTGTGCAGGAGCATGCCTGTCTGCATGTAGAGCATACAGGGGTGCATGTATGCATGTAGCACATGCATGTGTGCGTATGTGCATGTAGAGCATGCAGGAGTACCTGTGTACATGTAGAACATCCATGAGTGCCTGTGTGCATGTAGAGCATGCAGGAGTACCTGTGTGCATGTAGAACATGCACGAGTGCCTGTGTGCATGTAGAGCATGCAAGTGTGCCTGTGTGAATGTAGAGCATGCAGGAGTTCCTGTGTGCACGTAGCAGTGCCTTTGTACATGTAGAGCATGAGGAGTACATTTGTACCTGTACAGCATGCAGGAGTGCCTGTGTGCATGTAGAACATGCAGGAATACATGTGTACATGTAGAACATGCAGGAATACATGTGTGCATGTAGAGCATGCAGGAGTGCCTGTGTGCATGTAGAGCATGCAGCAGTGCCTTTGTACATGTAGAGCATTAGGAGTACATGTGTACCTGTACAGCATGCAGGAGTGCCTGTGTGCATGTAGAGCATGCAGGAATACATGTGTACATGTAGAACATGCAGGAATACATGTGTGCATGTAGTGCATGCAGGAGTGCCTGTGTGCATGTAGAGTGTTCAGGAATACATGTATACATGTAGAACATGCAGGAATACATGTGTGCGTGTAGATCATGCAGGAGTGCCTGTGTACCTGTGTACATGTAGAGCATGCATGAGTGCCTGTGTGCACGTAGAGCATGCAGGAGTACCTGTGTACATGTAGAGCATGCAGGAATACATGTGTGCACATAGAGCATGCAGGAGTGCCTGTGTGCATGTAGATCATGCATGAGTGCCTGTGTGCATATAAAGCATGCATGAGTGCCTGTGTGCATGTAGAGCATGCAGGAGTGCATGTATGCATTTGAAGCCAGATATTGACATTAGGTTTCTTCCTCGATCATTCTCCACTTTATTTTATTTTTTGTGTGTATGAATATTTTACCTGCATGTATGTAAGTGCATTCCTGTCATGCAGTACCTATGTAGGGCAGAAGAGGATACCTTGAAACTGGAGTTACAGATGTTTCTCAGAAATGTGGGCACTAAGCTGGGCGTGGTGGCGCACGCCTTTAATCCTAGCACTTGGGAGGCAGAGTCAGGCGGATCTTTGTGAGTTCAAGGCCAGCCTGGTCTACAGAGTGAGTTCCAGGACAGCTGGGACTACAGGGAGACCCTGTCTCGAAAAGACAAAAAAAAAAAAAAAGAAAAGAAAAGAAATGTGGGCACTCCTCTGTAAGAGTAGCCAGTGCTCTTAACCGCTGAGCCAGCTCTCTAATCCCTACTTTATTTTTTGAGACAGGGCCTCTCACTGAACTAGTTTGGCTAGGCTCTAGTGACCTGCCTGTCTCCCTAACCCCCAGCTCCCTTCCCAGCACAAGGGTTATAAGCACTCACCAAAAGAGCCAACATTTTTAGGTGGATGCTGGGGATCCAAACCTGGTCCTCAGGCTTGGCATGTTACCACCTTCGCCGTCGACCCAGACCCCTTCTACTCCTTCCTTTCTTTGTTTTTACCTCCCATATCCTTCAACACGCCTTCCTCCCAGCTCATGTCTTCTTCTACAACCTATATGTATAGTTAGTCCTGTCCATATTGCACAGATGTGGAGCCATCCACTGGATCACAAGAAACCTACAAGTGGCCACATCCTCCAGGAAAAAAAAAAGAATGATTCTTTTACCCCCAGTAACTATCTACTACCAATAGCTCCCCAGTAAGGGGTGAGGCCTGGAGATCATTACCTGATCTATGCTGGGATTTCTGACTGACTTGATCTTGTGGAAGTAACCACAGCATTTCACAGTACTCATCCCATCCTTCAGCTCTTACATCTTTCTACACCCTCTTCTGAGATTCTGAGGTGTTCCTTGAGCCCTAATGGGGTAGGGGTAACACATAGACATACGCATGTCACATATACATATACATATACATATACATATACATATACATATACATATACATATACATATACATATACATATGCATATACATATGTATACATATATCCATTTTAGGGCTGAGCACACAGTCTCATTATCAACACTTTGACATATTCTATTGACTTTACTGACGTCTGCACACTGCAAAAAGAAGCTTCTCTGATCTCAGATCTGTGTATAAACATTACTATTTAGAAGCCGCTCTGATAACATGACTATTTGGTAAAATAACATGTTCTACCCAAGGGCTTATGACCTTCCTGTCTCAGGCTTTTGACCAAAATTGAAATTCCAGGTATGAAATTCCCTCCCATGGAACAAGATTCAAATCCAGTCAGAAGCCCATTAGTTACCTCGTAAGCAATTCTTAATCCAATCAAGTCAACAATCGAAATTTATCATTATAACAGCCTATCTAAAATACTACAAATGATTAATCCATTCACTTTTATTTCTAAATAAAATTTCTAAATTTTATTTCTACACTTTTGTTTCTAAAAGTGTAATCTGTTGAGTAGTAAAACTCAGAGCTTATTTCATTGCAGTGGCTCAGACCTCACCCCACCCCAGCACTAATACATTGGGTAGATTATATCACACCCAATCTTGATAAGCTATATGGCCATCTCACATGGTGGTTTGAATGACAATATCCCCCATAGGCTTCAGGTACTTGAACGCTTGCTCAGTTGGAGTGGTGCTTTGAGAAAGTTATAGAATCCTTAGGTGTGGCCTTACCAGAGGAAGCACATCACTGGATATGGACTTTAACAGTTCTTAGCCACTTCTCTTTCAGTCTTTCTTTTTTTATTTTTTAAATTTTATTTATTTTTGTATGTGTATGAATGTACTGTCTGCATATAGGTCTGTGCACCCATGTTGTGCAATGCTGTGGAGGTCAGAAGAGGGTCTCAGATTCCCCTGGAACTGGAGTTCTCCTGGAATTGGAGTTACAGACAGTTCTTAACCGCCATGTGGGTGCTGGGGATCAAACCCGGGTCCTCTGCAAGAGCAGTCGGTGCTCTTAACTGCTAGGCTATCTCTCCAGCCCCTCTTTTGGTCTCCTTCTCTCCACTTCCTGTGCCTATTCAAAAATGTAAGTGCTCAGCTTTCCATTCCACCCGCCTCCTGTCACCATGCCTTCCCGCCATGATGGGCTCTTATCCCTCTGGATAGAACTGTAAGTCCAATAAACTCTTCCTTCTACAAGTTGCTTTGATCATGGTATTTTATTACAGCAACAAAAAGTAACTAATACACCTCAGAAGGTGATCTTATTTGGAATAAATTCTTTGCAGATGTAATCAGCTTAATTAAGCCAGCCAAGTCTGCTGGCGCTTTGCTTCTACAATTCTAGCCCAAAGAACTGCAGAATAACAAATTTCTGTTGTTTTAAGCGACCAATTTCTTGATAATGTGTTATGGCAACCACAGGATGCTAATACACTTGCTGAGACAGAATGTACATTTTAACAAATCCCCAGGTGACTAGTACGCACATTAAAATTTAAGAAGCACTGCTTATGCATTCACAATATGTGCTGACAGCTATCACTGCTTTTCAATCTCTTTTAAGGAACTGGACCACATTCTTTAAATGTAGTCTTCAGCTGAACCAAGGAGAGTCACTGGACTCTGCTGGAATTTGGGGGTGACAGGAGAAACTCAGAATGACCCACTATGCTTCTCCATGCAGAGATCACCCATGAACAGACTATCTGATTCTACACATGAATCATATATATTCTCATGAGGCTCATGATCCACTCATATGGGGTAAGTAGCTCCTTACAGGAGTTGGTCCCATAGGCAGGCTTAGATAGAAGGATCACTGTCTGATAATATGATACAAGTTGAAGGCCTCAAAGAGAGCAGATCTCTATATGGTCAGCAACATACTGGGTGGTACAAAATATTTCTGAATAACCAAGTGTTCCTAGAGCCAAAAGATTCACATCTCCACCCTGCCTTTGATTAGCTTCAGGATCCTGGGCTGTTTCCTATACCTCAGATAACACTAGTTCTGGCATTTGTATGGTGATTTCAGGAATAGTCAACACGTAACTCGACTCACATACACACAGAAAACCATTTCCACCCTCACAATCCCAGTGTTGATGAGTCTGTTTTCATCACTTTGTGGATTTTCTTCATCATCTCTGTATTACCGAGTCTCCATTTTAAGTATTCTGTAGATGGAGGATGCTGCCTGTGTTTAGTGCCTGTGTGGAATCTCTCTAGGTGCCAACCTTTATTCAGCCTATAATTCTGAACTAGCTGGAATCACTTCGTTGCCTGATTTCTCTACTCCTGAACTTCCTTGGTGGAAGAACTCATTAGGTCCTATAAAGGAATAGTCTCTATTTTAGTGTATCTTTGATCCTATTCATACTGAGAAGCTCATCCTCTGACTTTGCCGATGCCTCTCAGCTTCACACCTACACACTCCCAGCTGCCCACCTGTCTGGGGTTCATGTCTACAGAGCTCATCTCTATACCCCAGACATTTACCAGAATTATTTTGGGCTGAAAGGAAACTTGGAAACCAGAGAATTCAACTGGCCCATTTTTAACACGAGAAAACTGGGAGATATGAATGAAAAGAAAGAGAATTGATGTTTATAGACATTAATTAATTGAATGTCTTCTTGTCTATTGAATTTTGCTTGTATTATCTCAGCAGGACCCACAAGGAAACTTACTAGGCTTATGTTCATATTCTTTATCTCCCAATGATGAATACTAGGTTCAAAGCTGGCTGCAAAATATTTTGCAGTTAGAATGTTGGCTTCTCTAAGATTGAAACAGATATTCACATTTCCAAAGCATATTAGCACCATTTATAGTAGCTCATGTGATATCAAGGGTCTTAAAGCCCACAGAGAGCATCTTGGACTTGGGCGAAACCACCCATCAGCCTCCCACTCCTGACTCCAGTTCAGTCCATGGTGAGACCTTCTAAAATGTAGTTTAATAATCTGCTCAACTTATACAAACACTTGCAATGCAGGCACATCACTTCTACAGTGGAAATACTAAATGCCATTCATGTGAAAGGCATCCTCTGCTAAGCCAGTGGCTTACGGTTAGTTGGTAATACTTGGGCATTGTGATAACCCACTACTTACCATAACTGTATATTTATAAATCCATGAGAACATGTCAGAGTGGATACTGAGATGTCGGATCTCCTCTCTCATCTCTAAAGGAATGTTTGCTCTGCTCAACAAACCTGGCACCAGGACAACTGAGGAATAACACGACACGCCTCAAGTTTTAACATCTTATTTGGGAGTTATCCCCACAAGCCGACCAACCCCTTCTTGATTCCCTACCCTAGGGACTAGGAAGTACAGGTTTGACTTTGTCCTAGCAACTGTGCTTGCTGACCTTCACATAGAGATCCATAAGTAGTGCCTACTTTCAAAGCTGTGAGAGCCTCCTATAGGGGTGATCATACCAGCAGCCACCTATGCACCTACTGTGTGCCAAACACTGTTGTGAAGGGCTTTATATTTGTCCTGCTTGATCTGTCAGCAACCCAATGCCTTAAGAGGATTTTATTACCACTATCTTAGAAGTGAGAATGGGGTTAATGGAGCTGAAGTGTCATGGTGACAGTCACACTGCAGGCCAGGTCTAAGCCCAGGTCTTTCCAAAGCACAGCTACAAGCCCTGCTTTTAATGCCCAGTTCTACACTGGCTAGCTTGTGGTCTTGGGTAGGTTACTTCCTAATTCTGATTCTGACCCTGTAGATGAGCTACTTTTACTACTCTTTACAAATGAGTAATTGGATGATATTCAAGGCTTCCCTGAGAGTCTAGGTATCATGAGGAATGTTGCCAAGCTCACTATTCCCCTATTCTTTATCTCCATCCTGGCCTACCAAACGCCATTCAAATTGCACCCATTCAAGATTTGGAGTGAAGAGATTTGGAAGCTGTTTAGGACCCATATTGATGACTTGTGGTTACTGAAAGAAGGTGATTCTGACTTCCAGTGAGCTCTTCTGCATACAAAACATACTGGCGCATCATGTTTATAGAAATACTAAATGCCATTCATGCAAAAGACAAAAGGTTGTCTCACTTGAGAAACAATCCAATGTGATTGCTCAGGTCAAATTCAGTTCTCCATTAGAGATTATGATGTGCTTCCTCATCACGAGCCAGAAACTGTTAGTCTGATCTGATGACAATGTGAAACCTCTGAAACTGTGAGTCAAAAGAAATAATTCCTCCCTATGAAAAAAATAATGCTGTGTAAAACAAGCAATTCCTACGTGTAAGGTAATCCCTCCCTGTAAATTGCTCTTCTCAGGCAACTGTCACAATGACAGAAAGTGACTAACGCACATGGTATACCTCCTCTCTCTCTCTCTCTCTCTCTCTCTCTCTCTCTCTCTCTTTCTCTCTCTCAGTTTATGTCAATTAAGTATTCCACATATCCCATTTTCCCTTATTGTGTCATGTGGAAAAATCTCTAGAGACAGAAATATATGACTAAGAAACCCTGGTGATGTGGCTCCTTCACCCACTGAAGTCCTACCAGAATCAGCTACTGGATATACAGGTAAAGAAGCTTTCAGAATGGTCCTCACACCAGTCACCATCGGAGTGCAGCTTCATGACAGACCCCAAACAATCCTGCTTAGCCCAGCTGTTTCAAGTTCCCAGGCCACAGAAACCACAAGATCATAAACTATGAATTTAATCCACTAAGGTTGACAGTGATTTGCTATGCAGCCATAGATTAGAATATGGTAATGTGCATGAATATGACATCACCAGCATTTGTCAAAAGCCAAGAACCCCAGTAGACTGGGAGTTTGATGATGGAGCTGCTTCTCCCTTTGTAGTTGTTTTGGTTGTTGTTGCTGTTTATTTCCAATGCTCAGCTGCTATGCCCAGGGGAGCGTGGACTTCAGCTGAATGGTTGAATCAATCAGCCAACCAATCAATCAATCAACCAACCAATCAATCAATGGTCAGTGCTTGAGGGAAGAGTGGGGAAGGGACTCATCTATGATGAGAGAAGGTAAAAGTGAGGAAGCAGATTTTATCTCTGATGAGAAAATGGTATAAATCTAAGAATTGTGAAAGAAGGTAAATATCATTTCTACTACTATAATTTGCCATTATCCATAGTTTATCTTCACTATCCGTGATTGCTATATCAGAACTAATTAAACTAAAGAAGTAAAAAAAAATCAACAAGTGTCCTCAAGAAGCTCCAAGGACACAGGCTTCCTGAGTCATCACCACTCATGCTGGGATAGGCTTTTTTGTGATGCAATTGCTTTTGATTCACCCATGTTCCTATAAACTCACTGATTCACTAAACTAGACTCGGGTGGAATTGTTTCTTTGTTCTCTCTTTCCTGGGATAAACAGACATTCGCTCATGTCTCTCTGAGGAAAATTACATGACAAGGGCCTTTGAGGTCAGTCACTAACTCAGTGCTTCGGCCTTCTATCTCAGTCGCAGTTGGACAAAAGACAACTCTTTCACCTTGCCACAGCTACACATCTGGTCTTTAAATGGGTTTTCAAATGTGAGGGATGGTAAAATGCCACTTGTCTTTCTCCTTTTCAACACGCATCTAACTCATAGTGATACACAACACAAACTGAAGCAGACAGCTGTTAAATCTACACACAGTAAAGTCTGGTATAGAAGAAAAGCTACCTGAAGAGTCACAGCTTTTTGATGACACTGAAATCTGCACAAAGAAAAAAAATTACCTGGAGGAAAAAATTAGATTTGGTAGAATGATTAGCAGAAAGCAAAAGCGACAGCAGCTAGGACTGTAAGTGGTGAAGTCTTGTCAATTGAGAAATGTTGGAAGAATAAAATATCCTTGACAAATTTTAGGCCTACAAAATTTTACCTGGTTTTAAAAAATGGGCCAAAAATTTTTAAATAGCTAATACCAACTGAAGCTTTCTATGTACCAGTCAACATGGAACACTGATAACATGGTTTATTTTATATAATTCTCATGAGATTAGAAGGTTGATATTAATGTTACCTTTGAGGCATAGTGCATGCATGGGAACGTGTGTGTGTGTGTGTGTGTGTGTGTGTGTGTGTGTGTGTATGTGTGTGTCTGTGTGTGTCTGTGTGTGTGTTTACATGGTTGCATGTGGAGGCCAAAGATGTCAGGTGTTTTCTTCAATCACTCTCCATCTTATTTTTTGAGACAAGGTCTCTCCGTGAATCTCGAGCTGACTGATTCAGGCAGACTGGCTAGCCAGCAAGCCCCAGGGACCCTCTTGTCTTCATCTCCCCTGTGCTGGCGTGTCAGCTGAGTGTGCCTGACTTTTATGAAGTCACTGACGATAGGACTCAAACCCTCATGCTTATGCAGCCCCTTGACCCACGGAGCTAGCCTCTTACTTTGGCTTTATAGGTGATGAAACAAACACAGGAAAAGCCTTGGGATTGTCTGGAAGGATCCTCCATCTAGTGGAGGCAGATGACAGAACTGAATCTAGAAATACCATCCATGTTGGCACTCTTCAAAACTTAAGGTTTTTCTTTTAAACTATGGATTTTACATGGTTATTTATAAATATCTCTTGTAAAATTATTTTATGCACACCTTTGGTTTATGTGTAATACTTTATAATTAAAATAATAATGTTACTGAATTTTGTGTCTGGTAATCATTTTAAGCATGGACGACCACCAGGAAACAGAATCTGCCAGACAACTGGTCAGCTACTCATATGAACCCGCAGCAATGGTGACAGCACACACAAGTCCCATGCTAGCAAAAACCAGAAAAAAATCTCAGCACAAACATGAGGAAGTGGGTAAGAAATCCCAACACAATGTAAGGGATTTTTGGCAATGGAGGTATGCTGGGAGGGGGAGAGACAGTGTCTTATAGGAACATGACTCTTGGTGAGCCCAGTGGATGGAACCACAGTTAAGGACACCTGGGAACACAAATCAGACCCCATAGGATGGATGGATAGATAGATAGATAGATAGATAGATAGATAGATAGATAGATAGATAGATAGATGTAGATAGATAGATAGATGTAGATAGATAGATAGATAGATAGATATAGATAGATGATAGATAGATAGATAGATAGATAGATAGATAGAGAGATAGAGAGATAGAGAGATTCATCCATCTATCTATGCAAATGAGTACATTAAAATTGGGTGGTGGGCAGTGGGGAAAGGTGCAGCTAGGGAGGACCTCTAAATGCCATAAAACTATATCTTATGAAAATCATAAACATTCAAAAGAATTTTTAAATATAAAAATCATATGCATAAAAATATAATTTCAGAACCATGTGTTGAGAATGTGATGCCTCGTCACCTCCACAGTGTTCAGTATTCTTCATATGAATACATTCTCCTAAATAACCACACAGAACAGCCAACAGCATCAGAACATTGACCTTGGTCCCAGCCTCCTCTCTCATCTGTAGATCACAGGCAAATTATGTCAGTTGTCTCAGCCACTTCCTGTGGCAGGTCTCCTTCCAGTCCTGCCCACCATCCATCTGGATGCTGATCCCAAGGAGGGGGCTGCTGTCCCTCAGTATTTTTTGTATGTTCTTCTTTGACTGCTCCAGACTTGTGTCATTAGGAAAGGTAAGAGAGTAGAAGACAGGCAAAAAAAAAAAAAGGGGTAAAGAATCACAGAAGAATGAACGGAGGGAAGTTAAGAAGGCAGGAAGGTAGGAAAGAAAGCTCAGGGAGGGAAGAAAAAGCTATAATACATAGAACATGGATGCATGTACTACTTTATTACAAATCATTCCAGAAATACTTTCCCATATGAATATGGAGATATTTTTGAAGATCTGCTTCCTAAGGCTGGAGAGATTTCTCAGTAGTTAGGAGTACTGTTTCCAGCACCCACATCAGGCAGCTCACAACCACCTGTAACTCCAGCTCCAAGGGCTCTGATGCCCTGTGGGTACATGCACACATGTGGTACATACACATGCACACACAGGTAAAACATTTTAAGTCAAAATTCCCCTAAAATTAAAAATGCCAAAAATTTATCGAATTTACAGATAAGGATGTCTAAAGTTAAATATTTACCAGCGGAGTGCTTATTCCTGAATAGGACAACTATATCAAACTTCTGCTGCCAAGGTTCAGGGATCACGGAAGAAGAGATGGCAGAAAGACTGGAAAACCACAAGGAAACAGAGAGCTTTCAAGACAGCTGGGAAGTTATTCATATGAACTTACAACAATGCTGACAGCATAAATACATACCATGTAGAGTCTAATCAGACAAAAGCCCAGCATGGACATAGGGAAGAGGACAAGAAGCTCCACCCCTACCTGAAGAACTATTGGAAACCAGTGGCTCCTAGGAAGGGGGACTCAGTCTCTTTAAGGGTGTGACTCATGGAAGATTAACCAGGTACCAGTGGATGGGTCTATACCAAATGATATTTGGGGGCACAAGTTTGACCCTATAGGCCTTAATATATATTATATACATATATGTTGTGCTGGATAGCTTTAGTGTCAACTTGACACACCTGGGTTGAGGGAGCCTCAATTGGGGAATTGGCTCCATTGGATTGGCCTGTGGCCACATCTGTGGAGTATTGTCTTGATTGTTGAGCAGTGTGGGAGGGCCCAGCCCATAATGAGTGGTGCCACCCTGGGCAGGTTGTTGTGTACCATATAAGAAGGCAGCCTGGGCATGAGCCAGAGAAACAAGCCAGTGAACAGCATTCCTCCATGGCCTGTGTTCAGCTCCTGCCTCCAGGTTCCTGCCCTGAGCTCCTGCCTTAGGCTCCCTAAGTGATGAACTGTGACCCAGGAGATGTAAGCTGAATAAACCCTTTCCTCCCAAAGTTGGTGTCAGAGTGTTTTGTCACAGCAATGGAAGACAAACTAGAATATATATATATATATATAGAGAGGAGGGAGAGAGAACATGAAATTGGGCAGTGCATATAGGAGAAGGGATCTAAATGTAATCAAGATATATTGTATGAAATTTGCAAAAATTCAATAAAAAGGAAAAAATATTTACCAGTTCAAAAGTTATCAATAACATAGTAGTACTGAAACATTTTAAAGCTACATTTATGTGAAAAGAGTCAATATTCTGCTGAAAGTAACCTAGTAAAATTAAACTGAAAATGAGAGGAAATGAAAATATTTTATATGGGGCAAAAGAGATGGCTCAGGGGGTTAAGGCCCATGTCACACAAACTGCTCATCTGAATTCAATCTTCAGACTCCACATGAAGGTAGAAGGTAAGGACAGATTCCACATGTTGTCCTCTGGTCTCCACATGCATGTATTGGCATGTACCAATCCACACACACACTAAGTAAATTTAAATTAAAAAAGAAAGTAATTTGAATGTGTTATATAATGGGTCAACAATTTTGTTGGCTTTCACTAGTAGTCTCGAGAACAGTCTGTTTCCTAAAGTTATACTGTGAGAATTGAATTGTTTAAAGGATGCAATATATGCATGATGCTCAGCTTCTAATTGTGCAATTGATCGTGGTGAGCTGCTGAGGGTGGTCTCGAGGAAAATGTGCTCCTGGATGCATCTTTATCTCCTTGTTGTGACTCAGAATTTAACATCTGCTAATGAAAGAGAAAATGGACACTCGTCTTCCTTTGCCCACACTCCCCCTTCCTACATGGATGCTAAGCTTCAATCAATGGCATTCCCTCACTTCAGGGTGGAAAAATTCTTCAGACCCATCCCAGCAATTTCCAGAAAATGCATTTCAAGTAGAAATTATCATTGAATAAAGAACTTCCTTGGTGTGTGTTTGTGTGTGTGTGTGTGTGTGTGTGTGTGTTCCCATGACTCCAACAAGAAAAACAGCAGCACAGAGATGACCCAAGAATACTAATCTAGTGGTTGTCTAAAGTTGGAAGAAAACAAAAGAAGGGAAAGAGAGAGGAGAGAGAGAAGAGAAGGGAGAAAGAGAGGGGAAAGCTGAGATGACATATGGAGGAAAGCTGTCCAAATTTGTGCCTCCTATTTGACTAGGGAACACTTTATCAAAGAATAGGTGTTCAATATATCTTTTTTGGATATTAAAAATGAGAAAATGGGACTGGAGAGATGATTCCATGGTTAAGAGCACTGGCTGTTCTTGCAAAGCACCCAGGTTTGTTTCCTAGCACCCACATGGCAGCTAACAACTGTCTCTAACTCCAGTTCCAATGAATCCAAAATCTACTTCTGGACTCTGTGGGCATTAGCCAACATGGGTGTACTAACATACATGCAGCCAAAATTGATATGCATTAAACAAATAAACAAATAAATAAATGAAAATAAGCAAATGATTCTGAGATAATAGAATGGTTTTCTCCCCAGCATCTTTCCTATGCATGATGTAATTAAATTACATATGAGAGATTGAAGAGCAAGAGCAAGGAGCTCACCACCACCACCAAGCTCACAGTAAGTTGGAAAAAACAAAACCAGCTACTAATGGGATTGCACCTCTTTCTCTCCACTAACATTTGCTGAAGGTTCAGGTGAAGCATGGTTTACAAGGTTTGGGGTTATAAAGCGAAACCAACCTGCCCTCAGAGACTGGATGAGGAGCCATTTGCCAATTCGCACAACAAAAATACATTTATTGGTAAATTTCAGACGAAGAGAATATGAACTGCCTCCTGAACATTCATAGTCTACTTGTAGGGACAAAGTAGAAATCACAAGTGACTGCAGTAGGGGGAGAAAGGTGAGGTTCCGTCAAGCCACAGGGCTGGGGAAATCCAGTTTAGAAACCAGCAGTTAGGGCTCATCTGCCTCCCAATGGTTATCCAATTGTCCAACCATTATAGATTGGATATATAGATTGAATAATACTCAGGCTTTACACCAATCAAAAAGGTGGCATGTCTCACATCTGTAAAATCCATTTGTGTGTGTGTGTTCCATTGATCTTTTTTTATTGTTTGTGAATTTTGCACATGCCTATGATATACTTTGATCACATCTTCCTCTCATTCTCTCTCTCTCTTTTTTTTTTTTTTTTTTTTTTTTTGTTGGGGTCTTTTTTGGGGAGACAGGGTCTCGCTTTTAGTCCCATTTTGGCCTGGAGCTTGCCTCTGTAGACAGCTAGCCTGAACTCACAGATATCTGCCTGCCTCTGCCTCCCGAGTGCTGGGATTAAAGGCATGCACCACCACACCAGCTCCCATATCCCCCCACTTTCCCTCCCAGCTTTGTGTACTCTTTTTTTAAACCCACTGAATTCACTTGGCACTGCCAGTATGGGCCATCTGCTGGGGCACAGACAATCTCTCAGGAGTTACGTCCCTGAAGAAAAGAGATACTCTTCTCCCCTCAGTAGACATCAATAGCTCTTCATTTGAAGAGGAGACTTCACAACCCCTCCCCCATGCATGCTGCGACTTTGGCTGGCTTGATCTTGTCCACAATTCAGATTTATCGCCCCTCTGGCACTCACAGATATTAAACATATTAAAAGCTCACTTCATGAACTTCTTCACGTCTTCTTCCCTTGGCTCTTTTCACTCATGTATTTGTCCAAATCCATTTTAAAATCACTTTGTCAAGTTTCCCATAAAATGCCCTACTGAGATTTATACTGTAGTTGCATTAAACTAGTAAATTGATTAAGAGAGAACCTATTTATAATGGGGTATCTTGCCCTTTAGCACACAGTATGTTTCTACAATAAACCAAGGGATTTCTTTCATGTTTTCTTCAATAAAAGTTATTAATTTCTAAATTGAATTAAGTTTATTCCTTAAGGACTTAAAAATTATTTTTGCTGCTGTAAGGGAATGGAGTTGTTTTCTATTGTATTTTCTGCTTATTGCTAATATATTAGAAGGCTATTGATTTCTATGTGTTTATTTTCCCTTATATGCATTTTATTGCTCTTTCTAGCTATTGCTATGGCTTTTTGTAGCTAGCCATGGTTGGGTAATTGTCTTACCTGTAAATAATGACAGTTCTTTATTTTCTTGCAGAATACTATGATCCATCAAAACCATAAAACTAATGATTTCTACTCCATGCTCCCCATTGCCTGCACTACGAGACCATATCCCATAAGAGAGGCTAGAAATCACGCCTTTACTCCTAGCACTCGGGAGGCAGAGGCAGGTGGATCTTTGTGTAGTTCAAGGCCAGCCTGGTCCACAGAGTGATGTCCAGACAGCTGGGCTACAGGAAAACCCTGTCTCGAAAAGACCAAAAAAAAAAAAAAAAAAAAAAAAAAAGAAAGAAATAAAGAAAGATACTTGTGCAATCCCAACCTGAGTGTGTTCCCACATCTATACAGCATTCATCATCCTACAGTTTTCTCCAAGATCTGGCAGCTGCCCAACCACAGGAGCTGTTCTGTTGTGTTATACGTGACTTCTTTCTTTGCCTATGTGTCTTGGGTTCCCCTTCAAGACTCTGTTCAGGTATATGATACCTCCTCCTAAGAGCACCCCCAAATCCCCCAGGCTCACCTGCACTCCTGATGTGCCCACTGGGAACCATTCGTTACTCTTCTAATTTCATTTCTACTGCAGTGATAAAAGATTGACAAAAAGCCAACTTAGAGAGAAAGGTTTATACAGCTCACAATTCCAGAGTGTAGTCCGTTACTGTGGAGAAATCAAGGCAGGAAATTAAAGCATCTAAACAACCTTCATCCACAGTGAAGAGCAGGGGGAAGTGAAGGCATGCATGCTTGTTAGTGCTCAGCTCACTCCATACAGTGACACAGCCCAGGATGCTCTGCTGAGGGAATGCTGCCACCCACCATGGGCTGAGTCCTCCTACATCAGAGAACATAAGAGAATCCCCTATAGACATGCCCTACATCAGTGAACATAAGATAATCCCCTATAGACATGCCCTACATCAGTGAACATAAGAGAATCCCCTATAGACATGCCCTCCATCAGTGAACATAAGATAATCACCTATAGACATGGCCTACATCAGTAAACATAAGAGAATCCCCTATAGACATGTCCTACATCAGTGAACATAAGAGAATCCCCTATAGACATGCCCACAGCCCAACCCCATCTAGGAAATCCCTCGGGAGACTCTCCTCCCAGGTGATTCTAGATTGTGGCAAGCAGACAATTCAAACTAACCATTACAGTTGCCATACTGTATCTGCAGTGCAGGCTGTTGAACTGGTCAAGAACATCAGCCTTGGTGTTAGAAACCTGGAATTTGTAGCAGGGATATACCACAGATCAGCTGTGTACCATGGGTAACTTAAATTGTCCTTCGTTTCATGAATGGGAATAGTAATACCTAACTCATAGAGTGTGCACAAGGATTGAAAGGGATAATTAAAGTGTTCTGCATAGTCCCTGGTTCATAGTAAGTCTAAAAGAGCATTATTATTTTAGTGTTATTATGATAGGGTATTTTTGTATTATGAAATGTTTTCTAAATAAACAGTTATTTGTATTCCCCACTAGAAGCTCCAAGAAGGAAGCTTCTGCTTTTTTGTGGCTGTTGTTCTTATTTTTCAACTGACTCAGGGTAGTTTGTCAAATGTGATTCAAGATGATTCATAAGACTCACCTGAATCTTTGTAGTAAACATGGCTTATTTTTTTTAACTATTGAAAGGTATCGATGGGCAATAAATCTCAGTATCATTTATCAAAAAGACCTGCCTTTTCCAAGGTAGACCCCTAGCACATCTGAAAGTCAGTTGGCTACAGATGTACAGGCTCATTTCTAAGCTCTCTATTCTGCTCCACTGTTCTGTGTGTTTGTATTAACACCAATGCCATGCTGTTCTGATTACTACCACTTAATAGTGTATTTAAAAGTCAGGTCATGTGATACTTCCTTCTTTTTTATCTTGCTTAAGATGCTATTGACCATCCATGGTTTTGTGATTCTATATAAATTTTGGCTCGTTTTTTTCTAGTTCTTTGAAGAATGTATTTCGACAGGTATTATATTGAGTGTGTGGATTTATTTGGACAGTATGGACATTTAAATAATATTGATGCCTCCAATCCATGAATATGGGATAGTGTCTCTTCAGTTTTTAAATTAACATTTCATACTGTTTATTATAAGATCGTTCACCTCTTTGGTTAAATTTATTCCTGAGTATTTCACTTTTTGTATCCATAGTAAATAGAATTTTTTAAATTTACTTTTTATTATGTGTGTATATGTATGCATGTATATGTGCATGTGTGCATGTGTGTGTGTGTGTGTGTATGTGTGTGTGTGTATGCTGTGGGTAGGTGTGTGCCCCTTGGATCTAGAGTTATAGGTGGTTGTGAGCTTCCAAATGCAGGTGCTGGGAACTGAACTCAGGTCCTCTGGAAGAGCTGGAAGTGCTCTTAACCACTGAGCAATCTCTCCAGCCCATATTTTCTTTATTTCTATTTCAAATAATTTACTGTCATATAATAATACTACTGCAAATTTGCTGAACTTATTTATTAGTACTAATAGAAAAAAAATTAAAAATTTAAGGTTGATTTCCCGACTACCTACAACCATGAAGTCAAATTCCCCCAAACTGGGTCCAGAAACATGAATTTCTAGTGAACACTAAATAAGTTTATGGGCTCTAAATTTTATCTTATGTGTATGAATGTTTTGCTTGCATGTGTGTGTAAGTGCACTGTGTCCATACAGTGCTGGCAGGGAACTGAAGAGGGTACCAGATCCTCTGGAACTGGAGTGACAGAAGGTTGTAGCTGCCATGTGGGTGATGGGAACTGAACCTGGGTCCTCTGCCAGAACAGCAAGTGCTCCTTAACAGCTGAGCTATCTCTACTTCTCATTACATCACTGAGTTTGTAGTGTTTTTGTAGAAAAGCAGAAAATAGCCACAGTGTCAGGCGATGCGGCCCAGTGTGCTTATCTGCAACTCAGAAGGAAAGGAGAGACACATGCCATGCCCACCCCCTCTCCCAGCCCTGTTGCTAACCCATCTCAGAGTGACTGTTTTTGTTTTGAGACAGGGTCTCCCTGCAGTCCCAGCTGGCCTAGAACTATGTAGACCAGGCTGGTCTTGATCTCACAGTCTCACAGAGACTGCCTGCTTCTGTCCCCAGAGTGCTGGAATTAAAGTTGGGCACCGCCATGTCCAGCTCAAAGTGATTTTTAAAAGGACAGATCTTTAGTACAGTCATCACCTTACCATGTGCTTGATTTGTGCCACTTAATGATCCTTAATGAGAAGTGGAGCCAGGCATAAAGCTCAGCAGCAGAGCAATTGCCTAGTATTTCCTGAGTTTGCCTAGGTTTGATGCCTAACACCGCAGTAAAAATATAGAATTGGTTTTTTCCAGTTAAGGGGGTTTAGAATACTCCCAAGATATATGTAATTTAAAATATATTTATGTTAATTTTGGGGAATTTCATGTCTGTATGCCATGTATTTTGGTCATATTTAGTCTCCACTCCCCCCAACTTCTCGCAGATCCACCACAACCACCCAGCCCCTTCCAACTTCATGTCCGCTTTTTATACGGCCCATTAATTCTCATTTATGCTGCGCACGTACTCATGGCTGTGAGGCCAGCCACTGGAGCACAGTTGACCTACACATGCACTTGAATAAAACTGACTCTCCCTCTCTGGGAAGCCAGCAACAGTGCCTTGGCTCTCGGGAGCCCTTCCTGCTCCATGCCAGCATGTTGGCTGGTTGCACCTTGTGCTGTGAGTTCTTGAGTGCAGTGGTTTGTCTCATGCAGAAGACACGTTTTCACTCTGATCTTCTGTGACCTCTGTCTCTTGCAGTCTTCCAACCCCCTTCTCCATGCTAGTCCCTGAGTTTTGGAAGGAGGGGCTATCCCATTTGTGGCTGAAACACTCCCTAGACATTTACTTCATACTTTGACCAGCTGTGAGTTTCTGCCTTAACCACCATGCACAGCACACAGAAATTTCTCTGATAAAGTCCAAGAGCTGCACTAATCTGTGGGTACAGAGATACCCTCTAAATTCGTATGGTTTTTACTTTATGTGTATAAGTGCGATGCCAGCATGCAGGTAGGTGCACCCACGTTGTGCAATGCCCAGAGAGGTCAGAAGAGGGCGTTGGATCCCCTGGAATTGGAGTTACAGATGGTCATCAGTCACCATGCAAGTGCTGGGAGTCGAACCCGGGTCCTCTTCCAGAGCAGTCATTGCGCTTAACAACTGACCTATCTCTCCAGTCCCATAGTTATGATTTTTTTAAAAAAATATTTTATTTTTATTATATTTTATTTTATGTATATGAGTGTATCACCTGCATGTGTGTTAGTACACCATGTCATGCAATGCCCACAGAGGTCAAGAGGGTACTGGATCCCCCTAAAAAGAACTGGAGTTACTGAGTGTTGTTAGCCACCAAGCGGGTGCTAAAAACTACGCAAGAGCAGCCAGTGCTCTTAACAGCTGAGCCATTTTTCAATCTCCTAAGTATGATTTTTATTCTCTCTCTCTCTCTCTCTCTCTCTCTCTCTCTCTCTCTCTCTCTCTCTCTTTGAGACAAGGTTTCCCAGTAGCCCCAGCTGGCCTGGCATTCACTATGTAGACCAGGTTGGCCTCCATCTCACAGAGATCCACCTGCCTCTGCCTCCCAAGTTCTGGGACTAAAAGTGTGTTACCAAGCCTAGCTTATTTACTGTCTCTTAAATTATAAAAGCAATCTATGCTTATTGAAGAAAGCTTGGAAGATAAGGACAAATATAAAGGGATAAAATAACAATCAGCTGTAACCCCTTCCTGCATTGCTGTCGTCATCTGAATGTTGCTACTGCTGTCTTGTTTTATCAGAATGTTGCTACTGCTGTCTTGTTTTATCAGCATGTGTGTGTTTTACACAGCTCATAAGTTGCAAAGCTCAGCAAGCATTGCCTACCTCATAAAAAAAACTGAAAAATTATTTTCAATAGCTGCATAATACTGTCACATGGATATACCATAATTACCTTTTATTCTCCTATTGGACATGTAGATTATTACCAGCATCTCATTATAGCAAATAATGCCTCCTTGAACATCCTTATACATGCCTGATTTGTTTTCATTGTGATTATTTCCTTACAATAAACTCCTGAAATGGAATTATTGCATCAACTGTTAGAACATTTCTAAAGCTAAGGAAATATATTGCAAGCAGCTTTCTGGAAAGTTTGTAAAAATTTATCATCCTATAGAGGGTCTGATGGTATCTGTAATGACATTTTCTGAAATTTCCTCCTTTTAATAGGAATCGTTCTTCCTTGGAAATAAGGAAGAGTTCAAAAAAATTGAAAAAGCGAAAAGCACTGTCAATCTCTGGACAATGAAAGCCCAGCTGACATGTTTATATGCTCCCTCTTGAGACCAAGGTCAACAACAGGGACTGAGAGGGGAGGGTTCCTCAGCCCTTACTCAACTTTCCACCTGTCAAATGGAGAAGCTCTGAGGATAGACTTGGGGAGAAAGAATTAAACTCTCACCTTGATCTTCTAATTTCTCCAAGTCCTTCAGGATGTTGTCCCCTTTGGGTAGGTCCTTTTAGAGGGCCGTGTGCACAGGACAAACTGTGTGATCAGCCACAGATGGCTCTGGGCTTAGAGGGGAAGAAAGCTTCCTCTTCAGGTGGATTATGAAGAAAATGAAATTCTTCAAACTCTCAGAATGAGTGAGTCAAGGTCCCTGATGCCAGTTTCCCGTGAGTTCTCACCTCATTCCTTCCTTCAAGACCCAGTTTTCTCACTGGCTTCCACCATCTGGAGAGCCAGTAAGAACCAAATGAGAGGTGTGTGTCTAAGGTGGGAAAACATGCTTCTCACTCTGAGAAGGACCAGTGTCTAAGTCACGGAACTTACCTAGCTGTCCAACAGAAGAGGAATGGATAAGGAAAATGTGGTATATACACATGCATGCATATGGATTATTTTTTCCTTAATTTTTATTGAGCTTCTGTACATTTCATACAACATTTCTTAATCAAATTTAGACCTGTTCCCCCATCCATAACACCCCCTCACCAGAGTTCATGCATTCTGCCATACATATTACATCCCGTCTTGCATCTTTTTCTCAGTCTTTAAAAAAGTTTACAGTTGCCGGACATGGTGGCACATGCCTTTAATCCTAGCACTCAGGAGGCAGAGGCAGGTGGATCTTTGTGAGTTCAAGGCCACCCTGGTCTACAGAGTGAGCTCCAGGCCAGCCTGAGCGACAGGGAGACCTGTTTCGAAAAGACCAAAAAAAAAGTTTACAGTTTTGGTCAGTTCTTTGAACAGTCTTTTTTGTCATTGTTGTTCCTTTTCATTTTTTATTACTCATATACGCTCCATACATATACCAAAATTACAAACTCTGAAAATAAACTCTAGGTTAATTCCAAAACAAGTTTAGAGTGGAACTCTTCACAACTGACCTATCTGAAAAAGATTCAACATCCAGAAGTCACATTTTTATGCTTAGGGGTTCACATTTTTTTCTTTTAATTTTATATTACTCTAAAATATGAATATATACCTTCTGCCCATGTATATTAATTACCATGCCTGAAAGTAAGTGGTAAGTTAATGCTAGGACTCATTAAGATATTCACATTATAACATCACAGTTGCTTTCAGAGAGAAAGAAATATAACAATAACATTGCTCAACTTTTCTTTCCATTGGGGGATTTGGTACTAGCATCCACAAATGAGGGATACCATTTGTCGTTTGTTATTTTGGGGGACTGTGTTACTTCACTTAGCATAATGGCTTCGAGTTCCATCCATTTACCTGCAAATCTCATGATGTCATCTTTCTTTACCAATGCATAGTGTAGATGTTCCACATTTTTGTTATCCAGTCATCAGTTGAAGGGCATTTGGGTTGGTTCCAACTCTTCACCATTGTGAAAAGAGCTGCAATAAATATATATGTGCATGTATCTTTGCAGTATGATGAGTCTTGTGGGTATATATCCAGAAGTGGTATGGCTGGGTCAGGTGGCAGGCTCATTTTGAGTCTTTTAAGGGTTCTCCACACTGCTTTCCACAGTGATTGGATGAGTTTACATTCCCACCAGCAGTGGATAAGTGTTCCCCTTTCCCCACAACCTCTCCAGCATTTGGTGTCTTTCGTTTTCTTAAACTTAGCTAGTCTTATCAGAGTGAGATGATTTCTTAGAGAAGTTTTAATTTGCATTTCCTTAATTATTAATGATGTTAACACTTGTTAAGATGTTTCTCAGCCATATTTACTTCCTCATTGGTGAAGTCTCTGTTCGGCTCTTTACTCCATCTTTTGAGTGAGTCATTTGTTTTCTTATTTCTTTGTTTTTTAAGTAATTTATATATTCTAGATGTTAATGCTCTGTCAGATGTATCACTGGTGAAGATTTCCTCCCACTCTTCACTTCCTTTATTGTTTCTTTCACTGTACAGAGGCTTTTGAGTTTGATGAGGTCCCATTTGTCAACTGTTGACCTTATTTCCTGTGCAGCTGCTCTCTGATTTAGAAAGTCTTTTCCTACGCCTATGTCTTGTACATTGTTGCCAACTTTTTTTTCTATCACCTTCCGGGTTTCGGGTTTCATGTTGAGATCTTTGATCCACTTGGAGTTGACTTTTGCACAGGGTGAGAGGTAGGGGTTTAATTTTGTTTTTCCATAAATGGTGATCCAGTTTTGCTAGCACCATTTGCTGAAGATGCTATCCTTCCTCCACTGAGCTTTTTTTTTTTTTTGCCCCTTTTCTCAAATATGAGGTGGCTGAAATTGTATGAGTTCAAGTTTGGATCTTCAATTGTGTTCCGTTGGTCAACAGGTCTGTTTTTGTGCCAGTACCAGGCTGTCTTTATGACTATAGCCCTGTAATATAGCTTGAAGTCATAAAACAACCTCCCCCTGTATTGCACTTTTCACTCAGGGTTGCTTTAAGCTATTTGGGGTCTTTTGTTTTTCCATATGAATTTAAAGATTTTTTTCCTATGTCTGTGAAGAAACTTATGGGGATTTTGATTGAGATTGTGTTGAATCTGTTTATCAATTTGGGTTAAATGGACATTTTTACTCTACTAATTTTCCCAATCCATGAGTATGGGAGGTCTTTCCATCTTTTGATGTCATTTTCAATCTCCTTCTTCATAGGTTTCAGATTTTTGTTGTAGAGATCTTTGGTATCTTTGGTTAAGTTTGTTCCCAGGTATTGTTTGAGGCTATTGTGAGTGGGAAGGTCTTCTTATATTCCTTCTCCACTTGTTTATTGTTGGTGTAAAGAAAGGTTAATTTTTCTAGGTTAATTTTGTATCCCGCCACTTTTACTGAAACTCTTAATCATTTCTAGGAGTTTTCTGGTGGAGTTTTTAGCATCCCTTAGGTAAACTATCATATAATCTGCAAAAAGGGATAGTTTAATTTCCTCTTTTCTGATTAATACTCCTTTAATTTCCTTCTCTTGTCTTATTGCCCTAGCAAGTGTTTCAAGCACTATGTTGAAGAGGAGTGGCGATATGGGGCAGCCTTGCTGGGTTCCCACCTTTAAGGAGAATGGTTCAAATTTTTCTCCATGTAGGATGATGTTAGCTGTGAGTTTGTTGTATATCCCTTTCATTATATTTAGGAATGTTCCCTTCAGTCCAGTTCCCTCTAGAACTTTAAACATGAAGGGACTAATAAAAGTATGTATTTCATCACAGACTTGATATGAGGATCAGATGAGATACTCCACCTGGCATTCAGCGCAATGCTATAAACTATAATATTTGCCAGGTGAGGAAACTGAGTCTCAGAGAGATGTAGGGAAATATCCACTCACAGTGAGTGACCTTCAGAAAGTGGATGGGAAGGTGCCACTGAATGAACCCCAAGGCTATGTCTCCTGTATGCCATCTGCCTCCCATTTCCACTCCTGAAGGGCTCTGAGCATCCTGCAGAGCTGATGTCTGTGCCTTGAGCTGCTGCACATTTACTGTATGTGATGCTCACCTGTTCTCAGCCTGAGCAGGTCTCAGCACCTCCTTCAATTCTAAAGGAAATGTGCTGGGAGTTGATAGGGCTTCATTGTCATTGAAAAGACTCTGTAAATAACCAAGACAGATTTTTAGAGCCTGCCTTTGTCATTAAATGAAGAGCTTAGAAACTTCTCCTGAGACCCAGTTAAGACAACAGAAAGACACCAAACAGACAAAAAGCTCACTGCCAAGCATGTCTTCTTCCACTAAGGCTTCATATGTATAAGCCCAAACAATGGGCTGTGGTAACCCAGCCTGGTGAAATAGAACAACGTCTCTGTGGGAAGTACAAGCCAGCATGGCTGCATTGCTCAGAGACTGTCTTTGTGGGATAAGCCTTCATTGAAATACAGGGAAGAGGACCATGATAAGCAAATGGTTTCTGGGGCCAGAGGTACGTGACATGAAAACAAACAGGAAGCTTTCTGAACAGCCTCCTGGCACTGTGCTGTGAGAATGACTTCTACAATGCTGTGTAAGAAGGGTGGAGGTGAAGTGAGGAGAAGTGAATTCCACCCGGTATAGCAGCTCGTGGGAAACTCTGAGCAGTGTCACTCACATCTCCAGCACTGCTGCCTCCTCACTGCCACCTCACCATCATCACCATAGTCATGGGTACCACACAGGGAACATACATGATGCATTAGGATTTCACAATTAATACCAGGACAAAAAAAGTTACTTCTGTCCTGAGCACGCGCATGCTCTTTTGTTGTCGTTACTCCCCAAACAATGCAATATATTGATTATTTACATAGTATTAATATTGCATTTGGAATTATAAATCATCTAGATACCATTTAAAGTGTACAGGAGGGTTGTGTGTATTACATACAAATACCACGCCATTTTCTACAGGAGATTCGAGCATCTACAGATTTTTGTGTTCAGGAGAGAGGGTTATATGTCTGGGAGCCAATCCCCCACAGCTATCAAAGGGAGAAGAAAATGGCCACCCAAATTGGGATTAATGATCTTGGTGGCATGGCATTGAGCAGACCTATGTCTGTGCTGACACTGAGGAAGGGACGCTGTGGATCAAAGGAGACAGGGAGTATTCAGTGCCTGTTGTGCTCCAAAAACCATCACAAGTACTCCATGACCGATTTCATCTTTCACAGCTAACTATGCCAAAAACGACTTTTAAACACCCCACTTTCTCAGTCTAAAATGCATTCTACTTTATCTCAACTAACTCTTATCCATCCTTAGGATCTTAATTATCCCCTAAACCCAGTAAAATTTCCTTGTTATGCATTCCATGGCATCAGGCACCTTCTGTCTGTGGCACTTAGCTCTAGTGTCATTTTATCTTGCTCAGTAGTGATTATCTTTGTCTTCTATCTCCACTGTCACAGTAAAAGAGATCCGTCAAACAGGACTAAGGTTGTATTTACTCACCACCAAATCTCTGTGCCTGACAGAGTACCTGGAACACAGCAGGCCTCGGGAAACCTACATAAATGAATAAAATTATCCCTCAAATTATAGAGAAAGCTCAGAAAACCTCTAAGCATTTTTCCCAAGATTGCACAGCCAGGAAGCAAACTGGGCCTGAAGTCCCCTTGACTCCATTGCCCATCCTCTCCTCCTGGCCTCCTCACCCTCTCTGACAAAAAGCAGGAAGCTCCAAGCAGATTCCAAAAGATCCTTGTCAAAGGCGGTTGGCCTCCGACTCAAATGGAGGAGGCAGAGCTGCAAGAAAAGAAGAAAGCAGATTTACTATCTGTGGAGTTTCAGAGAGAAAATGGTTTTATGAGGTCATTTCCCAGGGACCAAGGATTCTGACCTCCTCACTGAGGCAAGTGTCACACAATATGCCTCCTGTGAGTTGCTCCCTGGCCTTTCTGGGAGAGTGGAGAGTTGCAAGAGAGAGAGAGAGAGAGACTTTAAATGGGGTCGTAAGGAAACATTAAAAATGGCATTCTACTAAAAGCCAGGCCCTGAATGCCAGGCCTCCATTTCTAAGGAGAAGAAAGGCCATTGATCAGTTCTGCAAAAGTCATTGTACTTTTCTAATGATGGTAGAGTACTGTGAAAATGCAATGCCCAAAATGCAATGCCTTTAAGGGCAGAAAACCCTGAGGTTCGGTCTCAGATGTTCTGCTTAGGAGCTTTGTGGCCTCTGGAAAGCTGGGTGAGCTCTCTATGCTTCCATTTCCTAGATGGTAACATGAGAATGGCCATGCCTGTTAATCAGGCATTAGAAAGTATTTATCGGAGATCATGCCAGGGAGTTGCTCTACCACTGAGCTGCCCTCATAGCCAGAGACGGGAATTATTTTATTGTGTGTGTGTACATATGTGTGATGTGCATGTCTGTGTGTGTGTCTGTGTGTGTGTGTGTGTGTGTTGTAGAGTGTATGTGGAGGTCAGAGGACAAACTCGGTGTTGGTACTCATCTTCTACCTTGTTTGGGAGGGAGGGCTCCATCTTGCTGTTCATGAACCAGGCTAGCTGGCCTTTGAATTTCCACCGATTCTCCTGCTTCCACTGTTATCTCTCCACCAGTGCACCAGCAGTAGAGACACATGCTACCATATCTGGCTTTAGAAGAGCTCCGGAGACCTGTGCGAACAGGTCTTCATGTTTACCCGAGTGCTTTATCCACTGAGCCATCTCTGCAGCCCGAGACAAAGGATTTTTAAATACCCATTAGGAAAACCTGTCAAAGAGCAAACACTCTGGAAATCCGAGTCCTCATCCTGTGAAACACACTCATCTCTACTAACGCTTCATCACTAGAAGGGGGCCGACTACTGGATATGTGGAGAAGAGGAAAGAAAAGCAGGAGCGAAGGACTCAGAGCATGGCGGCAGACGTAATCCAGAGCAGGGAGCCAGTGATCTCCAAGCAGGCACAGGAAGCAGAGAACAGCTGGAAATCTGGAAAGGTTCAAGAACTCTCAAAGCTCAGCCCCAGTGACGTGCTTCCTCCAACCAGGCCACACCTCCTAAAACTTCCCAAAATAATGCCAACAACTGGGGACAAAATGCCCAAATACTTGGAGCCTGTGAGGGATGTTCTCATTCGAACCACCACGCCCCCCCTACATGTGCACACACATGTACTTGCGTATACATAAACACATACACACAGTGACACATATATGCTCGCATACACAAATAAAAAATAACACGCACTTCATCTTCATAAATCAAAATGGTAAATACTACTTTTATCTCTATTTAACAAGAATGAGATATGGGGCTCAGAGAGGCTGGGTAGCTTGTCTATGATCACACAGCTGACAAGCGATGGAACTAAGATTTGAATCAGGCAGCTGAACTCCACAGTCTGCTTTTAACTGCAGAGCTATGCGGCTAAGATGTAGGCAAGTCTCTCACCCACAGAGCAGGACTCATAGCTAAGTCACTCTCAGTAAAGCAGTTAGGCCAGGATCTATGCCGAAGCTCGCAGACAGTGTGGGGCAGCTCTGAGCCCTCAGGTGATTTCCAGGCCGAGCACCCTGCTGAGATGTGTTCTGTGAATGATGAGACTGTGGTATCTGGAACTAGGAACTAGGAGCAGGGTTCTTGCTTCTGGGTGTTTTAGTAACTAGAACACATCCAATGACATTACTGGAATGACTTCAAATCACAAAAAGAACATGTGTCATATTTCAGACACCCTAAGGTGTCCCCCATGCTGTGGGGATCAGATGCTCTAGTCCTAGGCAGAGATGGAAACTGTTTGTCAGCACTGAATAAGCACCAACATTGTAACTGCTTTTTTTTTTTTTTTTTTTTTGGTCTTTTTGAGACAGGGTCTCCCTGTAGCCCCAGCTGTCCTGGAACTCACTCTGTAGACCAGGCTGGCCTTGAACTCACAAAGATCCTCCTGCCTCAGCCTCCCGAGTGCTAGGATTAAAGGCGTGTGCCACCACTTAGTCCCATCTTCCTGTCACCACAGAACAAAGGAAATGGAAGGGCAGATTTCCACATGTTCCCCAGTGGCCTTTCCTCATCCTGTGATTTTTGTCAAGGTCGGTGTAAGCTTTGAAGAGGTGCATTATTTAAAATGTACTATCAGTGGATTAGTCCTTGTCGTGACAGGGCATTCTAAAACAATTACTGTGGGCAGGAGAAGGAACAAAAGAAACCTATCCCACAGATGCACCAACATTCAACTTATGATGGACAGGGATGGGGGCTGGGGAGGGGGGGATGTGACAGTGGATTTAAAGTATCCAGTCTGGGTTCATTTCTAATTCTGATTTTCTTTAAGTTTTATATTTCAATTGACACACCACTCTGCTTTAATGGCAGATTTCTGGTCAGTTAATGCAATTATCTAAATGTGTCTTATTGTTTATCTGCCATGGGGTTTCCAGTCACCTGAACAGGTGAGCTGCACCTATATGTTCCACTCCCCATTATGGGGACAAGGAGCAGGTCTGAGAGGAAGTGGAGCCACAGTTGACAGCAGTGCATACACTGCCCAAGGAACTGCAAGACTGTCTCAGTGATGCAGGGCATCCCAGGCAGCAGCCAGGAGAAGAACATCCAGGCCATAAAATATAAGGATGTGCACTGCTCTCATAAAGCTGTTCTAGAAACATTTTTATATGCACATGTTCATATGTGTGCAGATACATATTAATATATTAGTATATTAATATATTAACAAACATTAAAATATGTGGGCTGGGGTGTGAGCACAGGTGGGTGGGTGGGCATACGAATACATATGGAGGCAAAAGGACAATTTTCAGGTGCTGTCCATCTTTATTCTGAGACAGGATAACTCACTGGTCTGGAGCTCAGCAATAGGTAACATAGGCTGGCTGGTGAAGCCCAGGGATTGACCCGTCTCTTCCTCCCTGGTGCTGGGATTACAACCACCTTGCCCAGATTTTTTACCTAGATTCTGGGGAGAGGCAAGGCAAGCACTTTACTGAGCTATCCACCCCCGCCCCCGATCCCAAGGAAACTTAAATTTTTAAATGCAGAAAAGAATGAAGATACTGTCTAATGACACTATAGTGTCAAGGGCCGGGCATTGGAGACACACAAGAAACCAGAGGACAGAGGCCCAGGAGGCCAGGGACCTTCCATCTCTGTTTCACCAAAGCCTGAAAACTGCTCGTTTTTGGTAAACTCCATAGTCAGTATTGATTATAGCCTGTCAGGCTCTGGCCTGATATATCCTTATTGAATCAGCATAGCCCTAAAAGGTAAGTACTGCAACAAGGCAACTCTCTTACCTGAGCTTTTACAGTTCTCAAGTAATGGAGCCTATGTATTGATCCATAAGCCTAGGATGATAACCATTCTGATAATCTAGCATGTTCTAGATGGTAGGAGCATGCAGTTCCTAAAACATGAAGGCCCTAAAAATTAAGATATGCAATTTCCTCCCCTAGTGATTACAGCTAGAGCACATAGATGAGCCCAATGTCTTTGAGTTGCATCTCCATCAACAACGCCCCTAATCTTGCCTCCATCCATCTGCTAGAGAATGAAATGCTCAGAAAAAGAAGTCAGCAGAAATGGCTAGTCCTGCAGGAAGCAGGAGATTCTGACTCTGTTCACCTACCAGGATCCTGGGAAGGAGAATGGAGGGTGTTTTCATTGGGAATGCTTATGGTAAAGGGACGGTGGTCTGGCTGCGAAGAGAATTTGGTTCCCCTGGTGGAGGTGGGGATCTGTGCATCAATCTAATCCCATTTTTCTCTTCTTTCTGGATATGCAGTATCCCCAAGCCTCTCTGGATAATGTGGGCAGGAGACTGAGTTCTGACCTGTAGAATGTGGGCCAGAGGAAGTAAACTGTACAACCTGCACCTTTTCCTGGCCAGTCCCTGGAGATTTCATACAGATTTCTCCACCATCTTTCCCCTTCATCAGTTGTGTTGTATTGCTAAGTAGGGACTCACAGTGCCATGTGGAAGGTAGGAGAGATCCCATTGGCTTGTATCCCTGAATGACGGTAAAGAATAGAACCTCCTTCTTTCCTTTTTTTGTATTTTTGAGACAGGGGCTCCCTTTAGTCTCACCTGGCCTGGAGCTCACTCTGTAGACCAAGCTGGCCTTGAATGCAGACAGATTCACTTGCCTCTGCCTCCCAAGTGCCAGGATTAAAGGCGTGTGCCACTTCCTTTGTTTATTTGGAATCTCCTTAGACTACTGAATGAGAAAAATAAACTTTTATTCAAGTACATTGAATAAATAATTTGGATCTATCTGTGATAGGAGCTTGCACTGCCCTGAGCAATATGTTGTACTTAAAGAACAAAAGAAAGCCATTCCACTAGAGAAAACCTTGAATGGCATCTTGGAGAATGGGCTTCATCTGTGTAGAGCCCCATGCCAGGGCTTGTTGGATGGAGAAAGTTCCAGAAAAATGAGTCAAAATCTGGAAGATGAGAAACTAGGAATCTAAGGTCTGCCTTTTTGGGGCATAGAGAGAATGAATCATAGAAAGAAGCCAGTTCAATGTAGTCTAGAAGAACATAGGAACTTTCCAGAAGATGGTGGCTGCTATCAAAAGACACATTGCTTTGGAAATTGGTTGTAAATGATACACAAGGAAGAAAATTCTACTCTTGTGTCTGTCTCATTGTCTGTGGCTCAGGTCACCCTTGTCTCTTCTCTGAAAAGTTGTTGCCTCTTTTCTCAAGTGAGGATTGTTAGACAAAAAAGATAATTATTATAATAAGGCAGATTTTAAAAGTATCTTTACTGAGGTATAATTGACATACCAAACCCTATGAGTAATATTTAATGTGCACAATTTGAACAGTTTGAGAGTAGGTATATACTTAAAATGTAATCTCCACAAGATAATGACATGTCCCTCATCTCCAAAAGTTTCCTTATGTGGTTGGGAAAACAGCTCAGGCAGTGCAACAGTTGCATCATAAACATGAAGAGCTGAGTTCAGGTCACCAGCCCCCACATAAACAGCTGGAGTATGGCAGCACACATCTGTAAGCCCAGTATGGGGATACAGAAACAGAAGGATCCCTGAAGCTCATTGGCCAACCAAGCTAGCTGAATCAGTGAACTCCAAGTTCAGTGAGAGACCCTGTCTCAAAAAATAAGTTGGAGTGTGATTGAGGAAGACCCCCAATATTGACCTCTATGCATAGCTACAGACATGCATACACAGAAGAACATGCATAGCTACATATAAAAAATGCTTCCTTGTCTCCCTTCTAAGGGTCAAGTTAAAAATAAAGCCTCAAGCCTGGTCGAGCAGGACCTGACTTTGTCCTCGAGTGGATCTAACTGGTAATGGAAAAGCCAAAAGGAACCAGGGGCTCTCACCCTCCCCCCAAACCTGAGGATACAAAAACCTTGGTTAATCTAGGTTAACCTTGTGGCCTTAAACATCCAAAAGGAAAGTATAACCAGAAATAAATAATTAGTAAAGCCTGAGAAATTGTACTTCAGGTATAAAACTTGAGATCTTAATAAAAAGACAATAAAAAGAAAAAAAAAAAAAAAAAAAAAAAAAGAGCACATTTTGTTTTGGCTGTTGCAATACCGCCATCTGGCAAGTGCAGCTACCCTGTGGCTGCCACTGCTTTTGCCATCCTTCAAAGACATGAGACACAGCTTTTCAACCTTCCAATATGGATGAAGACTCATATCTCTCCAAGAATCCTCCAAACCTTCAGTGCCAGATGGGGACTGCTGAGGCATCCAGCTTGTGGACTGGGGTTTCAGCCTCTTCAGAGTATTGATTGCCATTGTGGGACTACCCAGGCTGTATCACAGAGACCAGTACAGGAAGTTCAAGACCAGACACGTTGCTTACTGGACCTCATTTGGTGACCATGGGAAGGGAAAACCCCAGTGTGGAACACAAGGTCAGGACTGATGGTTGTTTCGGCTTGCCAAGGAAGGACCCTCAAACATGACATCTTTTAGCCTAATAATAAAAAAAGAAATCATAAGCTGAAGATGCTAAAAGAGATATGTGGCAAAAAAAAAAAGATATATGTGGCATGCATATATGCATATTTTGTAGTGATACAAATTGGAAGGAACAACAACAGAAAGACTGGGTCAAAGAACTGACTGAAACAGTGAACTTCTGCTCAAAACAGTAAACTTCTGTATCAGAAAATTTTAAGAGACTGCGAAGAAAATGAAAAACATGCTTGGCAGAATGCATGAGCTCTGGTGGGGGTGGGGGTGGGGGGCAAGGATGGGGGAGTGGGTCTAGATTTGATTGGAAATTTTGTATGAAATGCACAAAGCTTCAATAAAAATTAGCTTTGAAAAAATAAATAAATTAATAAATTAATAAAATAAAAAAGAATATAGCCTCACCTTTGCCCTCTTAATGCCTTCTTAGTTTACAATGCAATAATGTCAACTCTACATACAATGTTATAGAGCCAACTTAGGACTATTGTTCACCTTATACAACTGAAGCTATAGACGGATCAAATAGCAAGCACCTATTTCTTCTTCCTCCACTCCCTGCAAAATCGTTTTGCTCCCTGCTCTTATGAATTTGACTATTTTAGATACCTCATATAAGTGAAATCATCTAGTATTTGAGTTATATTCTCACATCTGTTGGGAAGGCTATTACCAAAACAAAACAAGATAACAAGCGTTGGTGGGGCCGTGAGGATGCTGAAGTGTGTACATGCTGTTGCTTTGGATGCTAATGCTGCAGCTGCTATGGAAAACAATATGAAGGTTCTCAAAAGTTTAAAAGAAAACAGTCAGACAATTCATCCATGGCACTTCTGAAAACACATCCAGGAAAATCAAAATCAGGATCTCAAAGACAAATCTGCACATCCACGTTCATTGCAGCATTATTTCTAAGAGACAGCATGTAGAAATGACACAAACATTCATCAAGAGATGGAGAACCAAGAAAATGCAGGATCTAGGTGCTATGGGATCATATTCAAACTTTAAAAAACATGCCAGGCTTGGTGGCATACGCCATTAATCCTAGCACTTGGGAGGCAGAGGCAGGTGGAACTTTGTGAGTTCAAGGCCAGCCTGGTCTACAGAGCGAGTTCCAGGACAGTTGCAGCTACAGGGAGACCCTTTCTCGAAAAAGACCAAAAAATAAATAAATAAATAAATAAATAAATAAATAAATAAATAAAAACAGCAAAAATGATACCATTTGTACAATCTCAGTGAACTTGAAAGACACCACGATAAATGTTAGTCTCAGGACAGAAACTGTGAGCAGAGGCTGGTATGAAACTGAGAACTTCAGTTCTGGGGACGATGTCTGGGTTCAAACCTGATTAATTCATTAACCCAATGGCTTTGGGAAATTTTCTTTTTAAAAGTTGTTTTGGTTTGTTTGTTTTATTTTATGTGTATGTTTGCATACACACACACACACACATATATATACATATATATATATATGAATATATATACATATATATATATGCATCACACACACACACATATATATGTATATATATATATACATATATATATATATACATATATATATATGCATCACACACACACACATATATATGTATATATATATATACATATATATATACATATATGTATATATATGCATCACATGCATATATATACATATATGTATATATATGCATCACATGCATGCAATGCCCAGACAGCCAGAAAATGACTTCAGTCCCCTAGAATTTGAGTTAGAGATGGTTGTTAGCTGCCATGTGGATGCTGGGAACAGAAACTATACTTTGTCCTCTTCAGGAGCACAAAGTGCTCTTAACCACTGAGACACCTCTCTGGTCCCTCGAAAAATTTCTTAACTCCCTATGGCTCTGCGTACCTATTTTTAAAAGCAGGAGGATTTTTTAAAGTATCGCTGCATTGACACATTACAGTAAGAAGCTTCCTCATTCAACAAAGGGTGATCAACCTAGAAATCCCCAACTGGCCAAAGAGCAGAGAGTAAGAAACTGCAGAGAACTTATCCCTGAATAAACACCTAGATCCAACCTCTGCTCCCCAACACTTGGGCAGAAAGATTGTGTAAAATTTCCAAGTACATGAAAACTGGCAGGGGAACAGACAGGGAAGGAGTCTAAATATATTCTAAATATGCTTCATAAAATTCAAGTGAATTTTTTATTTTTCCTTTTTTATTGAACATTTTTACATCTTTTCTTTTTTAATATTTTTATTGATGTTTTGTGCATTTCATACAACATTACTCAATCCAGTTTAGACTTATTCCTCCTTCCATGCCCCCCACCCCACCCAAGCTCATGCATTCTGTCATACACATCTTGCATCTTTTTCTCAGTCTTTTTAAAGTTTTTCTAGGCAGGTATTTACTGTTTGGGGCCAAAGCTGACTGTTCTCTGACCCAGTCCTTTTGTCGTTGTTGTTGTTCCCTCCAATTTGTATTGCTCTAAAATATGCATCTGTATAGTCACACATATACTAAAATTATGACATCTGAAAACAGTCTATAAATTAATTCCAAAACATGTTTAAGAATTCACACTTTCCCTTTAATTTTATATTACTCTAAAATATGCATACATACCCTCCAACCATCTACCAAGATTACAAAGTCTGAAAATAAGTGGTAGGTTAATTCTAGTGCCTGCTAAGGGATTCACATTATAAGAGCACAGTTGCTTTCAGAAAAATAGGAATATAACATTGATGTTGCTCAGTTTGCCTTACAACTAGATACATGGTGCTAGCACCCAGCAAATGAGGGGTACCATTCTTCATTTGTTTTTCTGGGACTGTGTCACTTCACTTAGCATAATATCTTCTAGTTCCATCCATTTACCTGCAAATTTCATGATACCATCTTTCTTTACCACTATGTAGAACTCCATTGAGTAGATGTACCACATTTTCTTTATCCACTCATTGGTTGAGGGACACTTGGGTTCTTCACTATTGTGAAGAGAGCTTTAATAAACATAGCTATGCATGTATCTCTGTGATAGGACAAGTCTTGTCGGTAAGGTAGTAGGCTCATTTTCAGTCTTTTAAGAGTGCTCCACACTGCTTTCCATATAACCTCTCCACATTTGGTTTCATTTGTTTTCCTAATCTTAACCAGTTTTACCAGGGTAAGATGAAATCTTAAGCTGGTTTTAATTTGCATTTACGTAGTTATTAGTGATGTTGAACACTTTCGGAGATGTTTCTCAGCCATCTTCACTTCTTCATTTGTGAATTCTCTATTCAGTTTTTACTCCATCTTTTGATTGAGTCATTTGTTTTCTTGATCCTTTGTTTTGGGTGTAATTTATATATTCTGGATGTTAATGCTCTATCAGATGTATCACTGTTGAAGGTTTCCTCCCACTCTGTGGGTTTTCTCTTCACTTCTTTGATTGTTTCTTTCACTGTACAGAAGCTTTTGAGTTTAATGAAGTCCCACTTGTCTATTGTTGACCTTTCCAATGCAGCTGCTGTCTGATTTATAAAGTCTTTTCCTATCACCATATTTTGTAAGTTACTGCTGAAGTTTTCGTCTGTCATTTTCAGGGTTTCTGGTTTCACATTGAGGTCTTTGATCCATTTGGAGTTGATTTTTGTACATGGTGAAAGGTAAGGGTTCAGCTTCATCCTTCTACAAGTGGTGATCCAGTTTTGCCAACACCATTTGCTAAAGATGTTGTCTTTCTTCAATTGAGTTTTCTTGGCCCTCTTGTCAAATATGAGTTTCCTGAAACTGCATGTGCTCAGGTTTGGATCTTCAATTTTGTTCCATTGATCAACGGATTTGTCTGTTTGGTTTTTCTTTTTTTTTTTTTTTTTGTGCCAGTACCAGACTATTTTTATTACTATAGCCCTGTAATACAGTTTGAAGTCTGGTATGGTTATCCCCCCTGTGTTGCTGTTTTTGCTCAGAGTTGCTTTGGCTTTCCGGGGTCTTCGGTTTTTCCATATGAATTTAAGGATTTTTTTTCTAAGTCTGAAAACTCATGGGGAGTTTGATTGGAATTGCACTGAATCTTTATATTACTTTGTGTAGGATGGACATTTTTACTGTATTGGTTCTTCCAATCCATGATCATGAGCGGTCTTTCCATCCTCTGGTATCTTCTTCAATCTCCTTCTTCAGGGATTTAAAATTTTAATTGTAGAGATATTTGTTGTCTTTGGTTAGGTTTGTTCCAAGGTATTTTTTGAGGCTATTTTGAATGGGAGAGTCTTCTTGTATTCCTTCTCCATTTACTTATCATTGGTGTAAAGAAAAGCTTCTGATTGTTCTAGGTTAATTGTGTATCCCACCACTTTACTGAAACTCTTTATCATTTCTAGGAGTTTCTTGGTGGAGCTGTTAGCATCCCTCAAGTAAACTATCATATCATGTGCAAAAAGAGATAGTTTGCCTTCCTCTTTTCCAATTAGTACTCCTTTAATTTCCTTTTCTGGTCTTATTGCTCTAACAAGCATTTCAAGCACTATAATGAAGAAGAGTGGAGATGGGGGCAGCCTTGCTGGGTTCCTGATTTTAAGGGGAATGCTTCTAATTTTTCCCCAATAGGATGATGTTGGCTGTGAGTTTATTGTATATGGCTTTGATTATGATGAAGAATGTTCCCTCCATCCAGTCCAATTCCCTGTAAGACTTTAAAGATGAAGGCATGCTGGATTTTGTAGAAAGCTTTTTCAGCGTCAATTGAAATGACCATGTGGTTTTTGTCTTTCAGCCCATTTATGTGCTTTATGACATTTATTGATTTACATATGTTGAACCATCCCTGCATGTCTGGTATAAATCCAACTTGATCATGGTGAACGATCTTTTTGATATGTGCTTAAATGTGGTTTGAGAGTATTTTGTTGAGAATTTTTGCATCTAAGTTCATTAATGAGATAGGCTTATAGTTTTCTTTTGGGAGTTGTATCTTTGCCTGGTTTTGGTATAAGAGTGATGCTGGCTTCATAGAAAGAATTTGGGAGATTTCCCTCTGTTTCTATCCTATTGAACAATTTGAGTAATAGTAGTTGTATGTCCTCTTTGAATGTTTTATAGAACTCTGCCATAAATCCATCTGGGCCTGGGCTTCTTTTAGTTGGAATGTTTTTGATTACTATTTCAATTTTCTCACATGTTATGGTTTGTTTAAGCTGTCAGTCTCTTCTTGAGTAAGCTTTGGTAAATTCCAGGATTTCAGATATTCATCCATTTCTCTTAGGTTTTCCAAATTTAGTAGAGTACAGGTTTTTTAAAATATTCTCATGTGATTGTCTGAATCTTTTCCATGTCTGTCATGATGTTTCCCTTTTCATTTTGAATTCTATTGATTTGAAATTGCTCTCTCTTTCTTCTAGTTAACTGGGCTGGAGGTCTATCTGGCTTGTTTATCCTTTCAGAGAACCAGCTTTTGGTTTCATTGATTCTTTGTATTGTTTTCTTTGTTTATATTTCATTGATCTCTGCTCTAATATTTGTTATTTCGCTTTGTCTCTTGGGTTTAGGATGCAGTTCTTCTTGTCTCTCATGTGTTTTTAGCTGCATTGTTAGATCATTTATTTGTGCTCTTTCTGTTCTTTTTTTTTAGTGTAGACACTTAGTGCTATAAACTTCCCTCTTAGGACTGCTTTTAAAGTATCCCATGGGTTTTTCTGTGTTGTATTATATTTTCATTTAAAGGAATACTTTTATTTATTTATTTACTTCTTCCTTGACCCATTCATTATTCAGGAGTGTGTTGCTTAGTCTCCCTGTGTTCCTGTAGATAGTAGGGCTTATTCTGATGCTGATATTGAGTTTCATTGCACTGTGGTCTGATAGAATACATGGGATTATTTTGATCCTTTTGGTGCTTATTTTTTTGTTTGATATATATATATTTGAAGTTTTGTGCATTTCACACATCATTTCTCAGCCCAATTTAGACTCATTTCCCTTTCCATGTCCCCCACCCCACCCCACCAAGCTCATGCATTCAGCCATATTTGCCCCATATCTTTCTCTGAGTCTTCTTAAAGTTTTTCAAAGCAGAGGATCACTGCTCTTGGGAGAACCTTACTGTTTCAGTCAGTTCCCTGTCCCAGTTCTTTTGTTGTTGTTGTTCCTTCCAATTTGTATTGCTTCAACAATGCATATATTTATGTCACACCTATAGTTAAATTATGTCATCTGAAAATAAACTGTATGTTATTTCCATATCATATATCAGGATTCACATTTTTCCCTTTTAAATTTATATTACTCTCAAGTATGCCTACATACCCTCCACCCATATACCAAGATTATAAAGTCTGAAAATAAGTGGTAGGTTAATTCTAGGGCCTGTTAAAAGATTCACATTCTAAGAGCACAGTTGCTTTCAGAAAAAAATTGATGTTGCTCAGTTTGCCTTACAACTAGGTGCTTGGTGCTAGCATCCACAAATGAGGGATAATATTTGTCATTTGTTTTTCTGGGATTGTGTTACTTCACTTAGCATGATGCCTTCTAGTTCCATCCATTTGCCTGCAAAGTTCTTTACCACAGCATAGAACTCCATTGTGTAGATGTACCGCATTTTCTCTATCCACTCATTGGTTGAGGGGCACTTGGGTTGCTTTGCTACTGTGAAGAGAGCTGCAATAAACATAAATGTGCATGTATCTCTGTGATAGGATGAGTCTTGTGGGTATATACCCAGGAGTGGTATGGCTGGGTCAGGTGGTAGGATCATTTTGAGTCTTTTAAGGGATCTCCACACTGCTTTCCATAGTGGTTGTAGGAGTTTACATTCCCACCAGCAGTGGATAAGTGTTCCCTTTCCCCACAGCCTCTCCAGCATTTGGTGTCTTTTGTTTTCTTGATCTTAGCCAGTCATATCAGAGTGAGATGATATCTTAGAGTGGTTTTAATTTGTATTTCCTTAATTATTAACTTGCTGATGTTGAACACTTTTTAAGAGTTTTCTCAGTCATCTTTACTTCCTCACTGGTGAAGTCTCTGTTCAGCCCTTTACTCCATCTTTTGAGTGAGTCATTAATTTTCTTACTCTTTGTTTTTTGAGTGAAGATTTCCTTCCACTTTGTCAGTTTTCTCTTCACTTCTTTGATTGTTTCACTTGTTGTTCAGAAGCTTTTGAGTTTAATGAGGTCCCACTTGTCAATTACCGGCCTTATTTCCTGTGCAGTTGCTGTCTGATTTAGAAAGTCTTCTCCTACACCTATGTCTTGTAAGTTACTGCCAACATTTTCTTCTATCACCTTCAGAGTTTTGGGTTTCATGTTGATGTCTTTGATCCATTTGGGGTTGATTTTTGTATAGGGCTAGAGGTAGGGGTTTAATTTTATTTTTCTACAAGTGGTGATTCAGTTTTGCCAACACCATTTGCTGAAGATGCTGTCTTTCCTCCACTGAGTCTTCTTGGCTCCTTTGTCAAATATGAGGTACCTTAAATTGTATGTGCTCAAGTTTGGATCTTCAATTTTGTTCCATTGATCTACAGGTCTGATTTTGTTCCAGTAGCAGGCTGTTTTTATGATTATAGCCCTGTAATATAGTTTGAAGTCTGGTACATTGATCCCCCTGTATTTCTCTCTTTGCTCAGGGTTGCTTTTTCTATAAAGGGTCTTTTGTTTTTCCATATGAATTTAAGGATTTTTTTCCAAGTCTATGAAGAAACTCATGGAGATTTTAATTGGGATTGAATTGAATCTGTATATTTATTTGGATAGAATGGACATTTTTTACTATGTTAATTTTTCCAATCCATGAGCACAGGAGGTCTTTCCATCTTCTGATGTCTTCTTCAATCTCCTTCAGGGGGTTAAAATTTTTGTTGTAGAGATCTTTGGTGTCTTTGCTTAGGTTTGTTCCTAAGTATTTTATTGTTTTTGAGGCTATTGTGAGTGGGAAGGTCTCCTTATATTCCCTCTCATTTGCTTGTTGTTGGTCAGTCCTTTTGTATTTGTTGACTTTTTTGTGTCCCAGTATGTAGTTGATTTTAGAGAATATTCCATAGGGTGCTTAGTAGAAAATATATTCTCTGGTGTTTGGGTGGAATATTTAGTAGATGTCTGTGAGCTCCATTTGCTGTGTTGTATTGTTCAGTTCAGCTGTCTCTATGTTTATTCTTTGTCCAGATGACCTGTCCAAAATACTCAGTGGGGTATTGAAATCCCCTACTATGAGTGTGCTGGGGTTAATCTGTGCCTTGAGGTCCTGCAGAATTGTGTTTATAAAGTTTGGTGCACCAGAGTTTGGTGCATATATATTCATGATTATGAACTCTTCATGGTTAATATTTCCTTTGATAAGGATGTAATAGCCCTCTTTGTTTCTTCTGATTAGTTTTACTTTGAGGTCTAATTTGTCAGATATTAGAATAGCAACTCCAGTTGCTTTTTGGTACCATTTGCTTGGAATATTTTTTCCATCCTTCCACTTCAAGTTGGTGCCTATCCTTGAGAGTGAGATGAATTGCTTGTAGACAGCATATAGATGGGTTCTGTTTCCTAATCCATTCTCACAGTCTATGTCTTTTGATTGAGGAGATTAGGCCATTAATAGTTAAGGTTATTATTGGGAGATGCATGTTGCATCCTTTCACTTTATTTTCTGTTTGCATTCTTCAACTAGGTTTGTATTTCTGCAGTTAAACTTTTTTTAATTACTCTCTCTGTTTGGGGATAGCTGTTCCTATCCTCTGACCTTTGAATTGCTTCAAGTATTTTCTGAATGCTTGGCTTTCTGGACATGTATTCTTTTTTTTTAAATTTTTTTTAAATTTAATTTTATTTATTTATGTGTACAAATGTACTGTTTGTGTGTAGGTCTGCGCACCCGTGTCGTGCAATGCCGTGGAGGTCAGAAGAGGGTCTCGGATTCCCCTGGAACTGGAGTTCTCCTGGAATTGGAGTTACAGACGGTTCTTAGCCGCCATGTGGGTGCTGGGGATCGAACCCAGGTCCTCTGCAAGAGCAGTTGGCGCTCTTAACCGCTAGGCCATCTCTCCAGCCCCTGGACATGTATTCTTTCATCTTGTTTATGTCAAGAAAGATTTTTCTTTCTCCTTCAACTATAAATGACATGTTTGTTGGGTATAGTAATCTGGGTTGGCATCTATACTCATTTAGTACTGGGAATACTTTGATCCACGTTCTTCTGGCTTTCATTGTTTGCACTAAGAACTCAGCTGTAATTCTGATGGGTTTTCCTTTATATGTAATTTGTTGTTTTTCTCTTGTGGCCTTCAGTATTTTGTCTTTGTTTTGAGCATCTAGCATTTTAAGTATTACATGACATGGGGAATTTCTTTTCTGATCTTATCTGTTTGGTGTTTTATGTGCTTCTTGTATTTGTATGGGTTTGTCTTTTTTCAGTTTGGGGAAAATTTCTTCTATTATTCTGCTGAGGATCTGGTCAATACTGTTGTCCTGGGATTCTTCTCCTTCATCTGTCCCTATGATGTGGAGATTTGGTATTTTCATGGTGTCCCACATTTCCTGATTTCTCTACTCTTTTTTTTTTTCATAATCTTTGCTTGAGCATTCTAGTTCTTTCATGTTATCTTCCAGTCTTGATACTATATTTTCTGCTTCATCCAATGTTTTACTGAGGCTTTCTCCCATCCTTTTCTGCTGATTGGATGTGTGTTCGATTTCCTTTTTCATTTCATCCTGTGATTTCTTTAGTATTTCCATTTTCTTCTGGAGTATTTGTCATTCTCTCCTAGATCCTTCATTCTCTGATCAGTTTCCTGTTTCATTTCAGCGTGGGCTCTTTTCAGTGTTTCTACTTCCTTCCAGCATTTGTCATTCTCTCCCTCTAGTTCCTTCCTGAGTTTGTCATCATCTCCTTTTAGTTCTTTGATTTGTTCTTCATATTCCTTGATTTCTTTAAGTATGTCTGTAATTGTTCTTTTAAGATTTGTGTCCTGGGTTACCTCCAAGGAGAACTCATTTTTGGAGTTCTCTATAGGACTGATAGATTTTAGAGGGGATTTATTATTTGCTTTTCCCATGTTGTTGATTTTTTGTTGTTCTTTTGGCATGTGGATTTGATTTGTTTTTTTGTAATCTAATGAGAAATTCAAGTGTTTCTTCACTGGGTTGAAGGCATGTTCCTATAGGTTGGCTATGGAGTGGCAGGCTTGCTGTTTCTTCTGTTACCTTGTTCCTAGTCACTATCGCTGTTCCTACTGGGATATCCACACCATGGGAGGGGGAGGTTGTCGCTGGTTTGGCCCACATACCTTCACCCAATCCAGTACCTCAGAGGTGTGCAGACCCTCATCCAGTCTGCGCCCACCACTTGGGTGCAGTCTGTGTTCCCAATCTGGTCACAGCCAAGGTTGGCAGAGGTGCACAGAGGTCCCCAGACCCTTACCTGGTCCACACTGGCCACTTGGGTCCAACTGAAAATTTTTAAAGCCTTTCTGGATAAAACACGGCTGTTGCATGCATGAACCCACAGCAGCCGTGGTTACCTATGCAAGGTCTACACAAGATCAAGCCCCTTAAAAATTCCAGCATTTAGCTTGGAGGGGATCCTGAGGCCCAACTCTATTTGAGGCAGCTGGTGGCTGCTGAGGGTGGATGAGTCACTTTTTGCTAGTGGTCTGGCCACTGACTGGGTCCTGTGCTTCAGTGGATGACTCCACACCCATGGGCAAATGGACAGCACTAACTGGACTCAATGGGTTAAAAATAAATAAATAAATAAATAAATAAATAAATTATAAAATGAAGACATCAAGCTGAGAAGGAAATTTTCACAGAATAAAAAATAAAGTAACAAGATTAATAACTACCCATAAGGAGTACAAGATTTAATAAGATAATAATATGAAGTATTTGGTGTAATCTCTGACTTATTTTATACACTAAATAAATACATCTGTTGCTAGTGTTGATAAATGCTCTTCAGTGGAGGAGGGAATAAACATGAAGGCATGCTAGGTCTCTGTGTGTGTGTGTGTGTGTGTGTGACACACACACACACACACACACACACACACACGCACCCCTAGGCTGAGCTCTCTTCAGTGATTTGCTAAGAAAAATCCTGAGGACAACGGGAGCTAGGAGTATGTAGGTGGCTCAGTTGGTAGAGTGTCTACCTAGCATGCACAAGGCCCAGGTTTGATCCCCAGCATGGTATAACCCACTACAGGGGCTCAAGTCTGTAATTCCAGCACTCTGCACATGGATCAGAAGTTCAAGATTATCTTTGGCTACATAGGGAGCTTGATGCTAGCCTAGGCTACACGAGACCCTGTCTCAAAAAGAGAAAGAGAGAGAGAGAGAGAGAGAGAGAGAGAGAGAGAGAGAGAGAGAGAGAGAAATTGGGTAAATGAACTTGGGCATGGTAGTACATGTCTATAATTATGACACTTGGAAGATGGAGGCAGAAGCAGAAGGATTAGAACTTGAAAGTCATCCTCAGCTATATAAAGAGTCCAAGGCTAGACTGAGCTGCATGAGACCATGTCTCAAAACTACATGAAAAAAATTGGAAAGAAGACTTAAAAGTCCTGATAGTTGGGTCCCAAATAGGATCTCTACATGCCCAGTGTGGACTGAGTATCTAGGTGTGGACATACCTGTATCCTTCTAAATGGTAGAGGTTGAGAGTTAAGGAGTTCAGGTCGGTCAGCACCCCTTGGTGCTCAGGAGAAGGAAGAGTGGAAGGAAGGAAGGAAGGAAGGAAGGAAGGAAGGAAGGAAGGAAGGAAGGGAGAAAGGGAGAAAGGAAGGAAGGGAGGGAGGGAGGAAGGAAGGGAAGGAGAGAGGAAGGGAGGGGGGGAGGAAGGAAGGAAGGGAGGGAGGGAGGGAGGGATCCCTGCAGGTATTGACCCCCAAAGACTGGGACCAATAAGCATGTATGATATGATCCCAGACTCTAGTACCCCAAGTAGCAAAACAAGAGCAATCATGCATCAGCATCCTCTTTCTGAATGCCCTAAGTTGCTTGTAAATTCACTATCTCACAGAATCTTCTAACTGTCCCTTTATGCAGGTTACTGCTTAGATCCACATTGCTGAGAGCAGAAAAACCAAGGCACAGAGAGGCAAAGGAATTGCCTGATGTCACACACCTAGGAAGGAACCAAACAGGGAAAGAATCCAGAGTCTGAGTCCAGAGCCCAAGGGAATGATGCCTTGTAGAGCAACTTTCAGAAGACAAAGCAATGAAAAAGAGGGTGACTACATGATTAAATCAGTGAAGGCATAGGCTGATGTGAAACTGAGGTGGAGAAAAAAAAAAAAAGACAGGGAATAAATGGAAGCCATTGGGTCAACTTCATTCATCAGGCCTATCGCCACTGACTGAAGGACATGAGGATTGCAGAAAAGCCATGAATTAGATTGAGCTTCTTGACGGACAGAGTGAACCAAGTAGAACACCCCATCTCGGTGCCATAAAATGAAATGAGATGCCAAAGAGTGCTGTGACCTCTCTACATAGTGTTTTTCTCCAATGACACAAAAGAAAGTTTCATGGTCTTTTGAAATAAGAAGCTACTTCTTAAAACCCTGTGATTGAGAAGGATTTACATACTATAATTGCAAGAATTCTATTTCAAATTTGGCTATATAAACACATTGATTCACAGAGAAAATAATTATCTGGGTGACTTCATATTCATCAATTCTTTCACCTTTCCTATCTGACCCCCATGTCCATGAAAGCCCTCTGCATCTTAAAATAATATTTTTAACTCATTACCTTATAATTGAGTGGATTTTAATTTTTTCTCAATTTTTAAAGTTAAACTTGTCCTTTGACCTTTTCATATAAGATAAATTCTAGTCACTCTTACCGCCTACCCCTGTCAACACTCCCTGCTTCCTATGAATCTCTTTCCCACGTTCATGTCGTTTTGCTTTGTTATATGGCCCACTGAGTTTATCCAGGGCTGTACACATGACTATGTGCTTGAAACTGTCCACTAGAGACCGCTGGGCTCAGTAGTGAACACACAACTGAAGAGAACAGCTCCTCTCCAGAATCTTCCAGTCACCAATACTTCAGCTATGATTGCTAGGGCCCTGTGAGCTCTGCCTCTATCTATAACTGGGTGTGGCTAGGGCTAGTCTTGAGCAGGACTCAGGCTCAGGGCAAGCCTCCCGTGTCTCTGCCTCCCAAGTGCTGAGATTACAGGCATGTACCACCACACCCAGCTCAATGGATGGGGGGTCCAGAGATGTGGTATGTCTCAAATCTCACACAATCTAATGTTCTCATCCCCAAGCTGGGGATATGTTTACCATGTGAACTTTGCTTGGGTAAATTCAGAACATAAACTTTTTCTGAAGTTCATGGTGGTGGGGCTCTCTCTACTTCTCATATTTGTTTCGATAGCACCCATGAAATTTCCGACAGATCCTTCAAGGTCTTATGGTGTTCATGTTTGGGCCAGATAGAAGTTGGACTTTTTGATCTTTTTGTCTCAGCAGCCGCTCTGTATCCTGTTTGAACCTGCAGACATCACCTCAGGAAACTCAGCCCCATCTTTCCAGGGGCATTTCCTCCTCAGTCCTAACTGACTCTGTTCTTGTTCCCAAACTGTCTGTAAGCTGCAATCTGCAACGATATGACCAAGTCAAATATGGGCCTTATTTCTTAGGAGTCTATTTAAAGGAAGGCAAATGTTAAACTAAAAGTATAAGAGTTACTTACAAGTGCTAGGATAGTAAAAGAGATCATTGAGCCCACCTAGCATTCAAAGCACTGCTTTATCAATTTCAGTATGCATGTACATCAGTTTCTGACCTGCTACTATGCAGGTTCTAACTTGTCAGTCTCAATAGAGTTGAGATGTTGAAAATCTACATTGGATATATGATGCTGGTCCATGGACCATACTTTTACTAAATGGTATGTAAGCTGGACCCTGAATAATGGACGACAATTAACTAAGTACCTTTTCCCAACCCTGAATAGATCAGAATTCACCACTTTATTTGAAGAGGAGCCATTACTAACAGTTCAGTCCTAGGTCTCAACCTAGAAGATAATGGATAAATGGTTAGAGGTTCATGGTGAGATGGACAACCAAGAAAGACAGGCTTAAATATGCCAAGAATTGAGGTCTTGTGTTGAGAAACTCTGACATTGTGAAATTTACAGCACCCAGATCGGCTAGCCTTTGGAGAATTTCTGGTTTCATTTCTTTTTGTTTAAAAAGTATTATATTTATTCTTTTTATTTCTTTTTTTTATTTATTTTCGTATGTGTATGAATGTACTGTCTGCATGCAGGTTTGTGCACCCATGTCGTGCAATGCCGCAGAGGTCAGAAGAGGGTGTCAGATTCCCCTGGAACTGGAGTCACAGACGGTTCTCAGCCTTTGTGTGGGTGCTGGGGATTGAACCTGGGTCCTCTGCAAGAGCAGTCATCACTCTTAACTGCTAGGCCATCTCTCCAGCCCCAATTATTTTTATTTCTACATGTATGAATGTATTGCCTGTATGTATTTCAGTGCACCAGTGTCGTTCAAAGCCTATGGAGGCCAGAGGAAGGTGTCAGATTTCCTGGAACTAGAATTACAGACTGTTGTTACCCAATGCCATGTGGGCTCTAGGAACAAAATCCAACTTTTTTCAAGAACAGCCAGTGCTCATAACCCCTGAATCAGCTCTCCAGATCCTATTTCTTGTTATGTTGTATTCAAAGGATTAACATTTTATTGAATTTTTGTGATTTTCATACAATAGAATTTGATGATCCCCTCCCCTATCTGCACCTACCTTGCTGCTTCCATCCAATTCAATGTACACTATTATTACATATTATAATGAGTATATGTATATTTGCATCTCCAAATGTCCTTCAGTGTAGGTCGATCCACTAGAGCCTGGTTAACCTACCAAGAATCCCATGCTTGAAAAAGACTCTCTCTGTCCCTCCCAGCACTCCTCTGTTGTCACAGTTTCCATAGGTGGGGTTGGAGCTTCTTACCCACTTCTTCATGTCTATACTGGGATTTTATCTGGTTTGAGCTTCCATGGGACTTGTAGATGCTGTCACCATTGCTATGTGTTCATACTGGTAACTGGCCAGCTGTCTGGAAAACTTTGTTTCCTCGTGGTCATAATACCCCCTCTGGCTTTTGCAATCTTTCTATTCTCTCTTCCCTAGTCATCCCTGAACCTTTGGAGGCAGAAGTTTGATCTACGTGTCCTCTTCAGGCATAAGCACTCTGCAGCCTCTTGTTCTCTGCATGTTAACCAGTTGTGGGTTTCCATCCATGTTAGTCACCATTTGTTGCATAAATAAACTTCCCCACTGAGAGATGTGAGATGCATTAATCTACGGGTATAACAATAAATCATTAAGAGTCAGTGTAGTGCAATAACTATTTAGTAGAACACTAATATTGGGTTCTCACCTATGTCCTGTGAACTATTTAGCCTCAGCTTCCTAAGCCTGATAGCAATGTCGTCTATTGGCTGCATCTTAGGAAGCTGACTTTAAATCCAATTAAAGAGTGGTTGGTTACTCCCATATTTGGGCCACTGTTGCATTGGCCAGCACACCTTGCCTGGCCAGGTGTCATTATAGTTCACAGGATTCACAGCTGGATAGGGTAACCCAGATTCAAAAAAAAAAAATGCCACATGTTTTTTCTAATGACTGGATGCTAGCTTTGAAATCTAAGATATGCATGCTTCAATTTGAAATTTCAGAGAGGTCAAGAAACTAATAAATGTCTGTGGATGGGGAGAGACTTCCTGGGAGGGGTGGTAGAACTCAGTGATATGAAGGAGGGAAGAGGATCATCAGAGTAGGAAAGGGGCTAAATGAAGTGGAGAGTGGGACGGTAAAGCAGGGAAGGGAGTGTGGAATAAATAACACTAAAGGCCTTTATAAAAAGCAATATGGAAACCTACCACTGTATAAGCTTCTTAAAGTATATACATATACATCATAAAGATTGAAAGGAGTTATCCTACAACAGGAGGACATCGGCCTTTCTAGACATCATAGGATAATGAAAAAAAGTATCTCAATGCCAACAATGGATTCCCTCTGTAGAAGCTATTGACCCGGAGCTCCATTGATCCTCAAACAATATTGGCCATTGTCTTGGTTCTTGGTTACTTTCCAGAAATGACGACACCACATACATGAGCTATAGAACAAACAAGGAGAAATCAAACTGCTACTGACTTCCGAGCCTCAACTCTACTAGCTAGCATTCATAGTGCCGGAAGATGCTGTGCATGCAACTGGAAGGAAAAAATCATTTCTTCATTTTTAACTAGAACCCTGATACTTATTTATATTTATCAGACACTTACTGCATAGCACATATTATGCCACATGGATTGTTAACATTAACTTGTACAATTCTTGAAGCAACACAGACAAACTGGTGTTAATCCATCATGTACAAAGTAGAAAATAAAAATAAAACCAATCTCTTGCCCAATGCTATGTAAGTGGTAAGTGACACAGATGGAACTTGACCTCCTGCCTCCAGATTGTCTGACTCCAACGCTGAATCATTGGTATGGTAACCACTGACAAGAGTCTTTATTCATGCATCTGCTTAACTCTGAGCCTCTAAATAGTTAAAGCATCTACTACTGGGATGGATATGGGCAAACAAGGGGCCGGCTTCACCTTATTCATTGAAAAATGTTTGTTCTACCCAGAATTCTTGCTGCAAAAATTTTTTTTCACACACATTACCTTACTGGAAGCTTCATCTGGGATTTCCCAGTAGCAAATATGGAAAGGAAAAAAAAAATCATAAAATTATCTTGAGCAAGGCCACTCTGTCCCTTCTCACTGCCCTGTCCTTATCATCCTTCATTTCTGCTGGATTATATGTATCTATTGACATTGACATTTTGTCTTCATGAAAATCACGCAAAGAAGCCCCACTCTGACTTTATACAGAAGTGGTCTCCATTTCAAAAATTTTTCTCACCCTCATGTCAGAAACTTTATGGGAGATGAATAAAACAGCTCATTTATTAAGAGGTTTGTGACGGCAGATCAGACTGTTGGAACTGGTTCAAAAAACCAGATTCTGGGCTAAAAGTGACCCTCCTTCAGAAAGAGTTCCTGGGAGCTGGAGAGATGGCCTAGCGGTAAGAGCGCCGACCGCTCTTACAGAGGAACCGGGTTCGATCCCCAGCACCCACATGGCGGCTGAGAACCATCTGTAAGTCCAATTCCAGGAGAACTCCAGTTCCAGGGGAATCTGAGACCCTCTTCTGACCTCCGCGGCATTGCACGACACGGGTGCACAAACCTACATGCAGACAGTACATTCATACACATACAAAATAAATAAATAAATAAAATTATTAAAAAAAAAGAAAAAAGAAAAATAAATTTAAAAAAAAGAAAGAAAGAAAGAAAGAGTTCCTTACAAAAGTCAATGCTCCCTGGGCCAGCCTTGGGCAAAGGAAGCTGATAATTTAATAAGAAGCTCTTTTGACTGTGAAAAGTGATCATTTTTAGCATACCTTCAAGGACACCATTTTCCTGGCAGCTTACCAGCTGCCTCCATAAATGGTCAAGAACCACCAAGGGTGTTCCTTGGAAGGGTAGGAAGTACAGTCACATAGACCATTCTCCTACTAATCTACTGTGTTCTCCATGTGAGGAGTTCACCCTGAACTTCACCTTTCTGGCCTTTCAAGTAAGGTAACCCATAGTTCCTACCTTGAATCATCATTGTAAGGTTCTATATTGTACAAGTGAGGGATCGTATGATATCCTTGACATGCAGAAGGCACTAAACAGAGAGCAGTGGTTACAGATTCAACACGTGTCGACATCAGTAGGAGGAAATTCAGGTTCCTTCCTAGTAGCATCCCCCTGACATTCACCATGTTCCAGACACTGCTATAGACATTTCACATGTTAATAAATTAATCAGAAAAACCACAGTATCTCTTTACTATGGGCATATTATCAGCTATCTTTTTCCTAGGAAGAAATTGAACCTCACAGAAGTCATAGAATGTCACCAAGATGGCCCTGGTAAATTGAACTTGAGTGATATGGTCCCAAGATCTACGTATATAAATACAACATGACCCTGACTCTGCTGCTTGAAATGCAGGCATTCTGAAGCCAGCACAATAATGTGAAGAGTAAATATTGAGTAAATATCCACTTCATGTTTAAGATCAGTCAGATACCACAAATATCTATCACATAAGTCCCTGTTACAACCCAATGAGCTACACTCAATGATCACAATCACATCACAGATGAAAAACCTGGGGATAAATAGGCTGACCCTAGTTTTATAGCTAGTGAATGGCTTCAGATCCGTGTCTGTCTCAATTTATAGTCCACATTTTCAGTTACTCTACTACTTTGAAGCCTAGAAGGTCATCTACATTGGTGCTTTCTCTGGGTAGAAAGGACTTACTATAAAAGAGAATCAAATGAAACAACCCACAGAGGGTCTCAGAGCAGAGGGGACAGCCATCCTGTGTGCAAGAGTGTAAGTCCAAACAATGTGACCAGAGATGTTCAGAGCGATTGTTTCTAGAACTCACCCTCAGTCAAGGAAACTGCAAGAAGAGAGGAGAGGACCTGATGAACAAGACCAGCCACAAGTCCTCTTCAAATTGTTCATCAATCGTCCAGTATTTTCAGAGTTATTCTCCAGAGTATAAGATAGAAGAAAAGCTCCAAGTTAAAAAAAAAAAACTGTAGCATTTTTCTAATTGTAAAAATATGTGAAAACTAGCTCTAATAGTTTTAGAAGATACTATGCAAATTGCCTAAGGGAGAAAATCAATCAGTGGTCCAACCCAGCTCCAAAGCCTAGTAACCACAATGGCTGGTACAGCAAACTACCTTCATTGCTGTAGTAGTGGAATTTTTACCTAGGGGGTAATTGGCCTCTATCTAATTGGACTTAATACCGTCTCAATGGGAACTTTCTCCTAAGAACTTACGACAATGGTGACAGCATGCACAAGACCCCTGGCTGACTCAATCAGACAAAAACCCAGTGCAAAATGAGGAAAATGGGTAGCAGGCTCCAACCCTAGCCAAAGAACTATTGGCAATGGATTACTGTGGGATGAGGGAGAGTAGATCTTCTTTAAGGGAGTGACTCTACATAGGCTATCTAGACTCCGGTGGGTGAACTTGCACTGAGGGACTTCTGGGTGGAACACTTGACTGTACAGCACTTAACATATATGACAGAGTATGTGAAATCCAGTGGGGGTTTGGGGGGTGAAGATGGGGGATGGGGTCCATACTTCATTAAGATCTATTATATGCAATGCACAAACACTCAATAAAATGTTTAAATGTATGTGAACTTCAGTCTCCAGCAATAAAGATTGTTTTAATAAATTATGATGTTTTAGGACATTCCACAGCTGCTCTTTTATAAAAAAACCAATCAAGGCATGAACATGAGTGTAATGCAATATGAAGTGTTAAAAATATCAGGATAAATATGAAAAATCAATAGCAATTACTTCAGGGATGGAATTCTAGAGGAATGGTTTGTTCTGTTTCCTAATTAATCTCCAAACTGTCCGATGCCCTGTCACCCAACCAACACAGTGGCTTTTACAAACCCAGTCAATCTATCTCAAGCCTTCAACTGGTCCCCATCTCCGCTTCTCAAGTCACTCTCACCTTTAACCTGGATAATAAGAGCAGCCCCCCCCCAATTGGTACTCCAGACTTGAGATCTGCTCCTACCCAAGTCATGTCTCACATAGCAGCCAGCCTGTTCTCTATAAATTATGCATGTGACATTATACACCTGTTTAACCTCTCCCATAGCTCCCCATTGATCTCCAGAAAGCATCTGAGTTGCTCAAAATGGCAGGCACCCAGCTACCTCATTTACATCTCACAGTACATTGCAGCTGTGAAGACAGTTTCAAGCTCTTTCAATGCCATTGCACACTCTCTTCTTTCGAGTACTTCTGTTGTTCTCGTCACAGCTCAGTTATCACCCCCTCTTCTTCACTGGACTTCTTAAACTAATCCACTGACTCATATTCCCACTCACACAACATTCATACTGTGTTGTAATCTTCTGTGTTTGTACCTAACAGCAGCCTTAGAGAATAACCTCCACAGATGCAAAGTGGGGTCTCCTTGTATAAAAGGCCCAACAATCAGTATGCTCAGTAGGCATTCAGTAAATATTTGCTGAACTGATACATCAAATAATCAATTAATGAGGCTAGTTTGGTAGAGAGGTTGACTAAATTATCCAGTTATTTCAAGAGGAAATAAGACTTTGAAAGAAGCGTAAATGATCTGTGTCTACTATGTGAAAGAGCACTACCCTGAAGCCATTTAGTTTTCTCCGGTGCTATAAAGATTTATCCCCTTTTCACCCAGAAATGAATAGAAATCTAGGCAACAATGCACTGAACATAAAGATGTCAAACCAAAGCCCATTGACAGTCTAAGTCTAGTGATCCCAGGAAGCTACATTTAGAAAATGCCCACAGGGAACTTGGACACGTACATGTATACAAAATGCTACTAAAATACAGAGAGAGCCCAGGACACTACTTGACACAAAGTGGGAATTTTAAAATGCTAGTTCCATTACTGTTTATTCCCCAGTTCTTTGCTTCTAAGGTCCCACATTATCTCCTAGTGACACCTAGGAAGTAGATCCCAGACCCTACTCAGGGACAGAAACTCATACTCCCTCAGCAGACTATAGGACCAATGATCCTTCCTGCTCATTAACAATATTACAGAGGCAGCTGGTCGACCACCTTAGGATGACAAGTCTATTTTCATATGGAAAAGAAAATTATAGAGCAGCATAAACATTTGCTAACGAGAGAGATGTTATTATAGCTTGCAAATTGCATTCAGATGTTCAGTAATACTGGAGTTAATGGATTTCCGAGAGTTCTTCGGCAATGAACCCTTCTCAGAAAGACCTTGCTTTTCTCAGCTTTTATGAAAAAGGGGTTGCCCGGCCTCCCTGATCCAGCATGGGGTTTACTAGCTATGATGGGGAAATCCTGGTTCCGCAGGAGTTTGGTGCTTTAGAAGGATAATGCATATACTCCCTCTGTTCAAGGAAAAGTAGTTCATTCCCTTGTTCCCACACTCTACAGCTTTTTAAAATGATTTTAATTGAACTTTTTGTGATTTTTATACAATTTGATAGATTCCCCTCTCCTGTCCCCACCTCGCTTATTGTCCCTTGCCCAATTTAATGTACTCCATTATGTGTGTGCATATATACATATATATGTATATAATAAGGGCTATAGAGACCAATTTGTGTCTCTAAATGCCCCTCAATGTCGGTCCACCCACTAGAGCCTGGTTACCTGCAAAGAATCCCAGGCTTGGAAGAGATGCTCTCTGTCCTTCCCAGCAGCCATCTGTTACTGCAATTTCCTTAGATTGGGTTGGAGCTTCTTACCCACTTCCTCATGTCTATGCTGGGAATTTTTCTGGTTTGAGCTTGCATGGGACTTCTGCATGCCACAATCATTGCTGTGTGTTCATATGGGTAACTGACAAGCTGTTTCCTTATAGTCATGGACCAGCTCTGGCTCTTACAATCTTTCCGTCCCCTCAAAAACCATGTACTTCAGATATAAAACTTGAGAATCCTCCAAACCTTCAATGCCACATGGGGACTACTGAGATATCCAGCTGGTGGACTGAGTGGGTACTGCAATTTCAGCCTCTTCAGAGTGTAGACTGTTATTGTTGGACTACCCAGGCTGTGTCATGGAGGCCAGTGCAGGAAAATCAAAACAGGACACACGCTTGCTGGACCTCATTTTGGTGACCATGTTGGGGAGGGACCCCAGTGTGGAGCACAGGGGCAGGATTGATGGTCGTTTGGGCTTGCCAAGGAGGAACCTTCAAGCACTTCCTTGGGGAAAACAAGACATCTTTTGGCAGAAAAGAAAAAGAAGAAAGGAAGGAAAGGAAAAAAAGGAAAAGAAAGGAAAGGAAAGGAGAGAAAGTCCTCCAACTCAGGTGATATGTGTATGTATGTATATATTTATATATGTATGCATATATATATATATATATATGTATATGTATATATATTGAAGCAATACAAGTTGGAGAAAAAAATGGAATTTCCATGTTAAATTATCACTGTATTTTGATGCTTTTTTTGGTAACACAAGTTTCATTTATGTTACTTTGATGCTATGTGTACTCTAAAATTCAACTTAAAATAAATTTTTTAAAAAATGAAAAAAAAACATGAGCTGAAGGCACTCTTTCCTTCCTTATGTGCTTCCCTCGGGTATCTGTCATAGCAATGGGAAATCTACACAATATCCAACCTCAAGATCCAAACTTTCCACCACAAGATCCCTATGTGAGGCTCAAATAGCCCCACAAAGAAGCAATCCTGGTCCCTCTTCACAGGTGTCCCCTGAGCCTCACAAAGTCCCTTGCTGAAGAAGCACTCCCACCAAGGGTTGCACCCACTTTCCCAACAAGTCGGCCCCCACAAGCTGTCTTAGATTCTACTTTTGGCCAGGTGTTAAGCTTGGTGTTGGGGAGCACGGTCCCCATCCTGGCTCCTGTGGGTTCTGCACTCAATGTCCCTAAAACCCTTTGAGAAAATGTTAAGGTCATGGCCATTTATGAACCCACTTCCTCCATTCTGTGTAGATTGACACCTCTCATTGTTCCACCAGGGATAGATAACTCATCTTGACTCAGACCCAGAATATGATCTAGATAGTTCTCATCAGCCCACCTATAGAGATGAGTTACAATACAAGGATCCATAAGATCACATGGTAGTCAGTGTATAAGCCAGTTTGAGTTACCACGGCAAAATGCCAGACTATGAGGTAAAACAAATTTATTCTCTTGTAGTTCCAAAGGTCATAACTCTGTGACCATTATGACCTCCCCAAATCTTTTTTTATTGAGGTTTTGTGTATCCCATTCAAGATTTCTTAATCAAATTAGGCCCATTCCCCCTACCCTGCTCCCCACCTCGGCAGAGCTCATGCACTCTGCCATTCATGTCTTTTATCTTTCTCTCAGTCTTTTTTGAATTTTGGGATGCAGAAGTTTACTGTTTGGGGCAGAAGTTTACTGGTTCAGTCTGTTTCTTCATCCGGTATTTTTGTTATTGGTGGTGGTAGTGGTGTTGTTTCCAATGTGTATCATTCTAAAATATGCATACATACATGGCAGACATACACCAAAGTTATGACATCTGAAAATAAACTATAGGTCAATTCCAAAACACATTCAGAGATTCACATTTTGACAGTAGAGTTGCATTTGGGTAAGGAAAAAAAACTGCATTCCTACATTATATTTACTTAAAAAAGGAATTATTCAGTTTTCCTTATAAAGAAAGATTTGGTGCTAGCATTCACAAATGAGGGACACCATACGCCGTTTTGTTTTTCTGGGACTGTGTTACTTCACTTAGCATGGCTTCTAGTTCCATCCATTTACCTGCAAAGTGCATGATGCAATCTTTCTTTACTGCTGCACAGAATTCCATTGTGTACATGTGCCACATTTGCTTTATCCACTCGTCACTTAAGGGACACTTGGGTTGCTTCCAGCTCTTCACTATTGTGAAGAGAGTTGCAATATACATAGATGTGTGTGTATCTCTGCAGTAGGATGAGTCTTGTGGGTATATAGCCAGGAGTGGTGTGACTGGGACAGTTGGTAGGCTCATTTTCAGTCTTTTAAGGGTTCTCCACACTGCTTTCCATAGGGGTTGAATGAGTTTGCATTTCCACCAGCAGTGGATGAGTGTTCCCCTTTCCCCACAACCTCTCCAGTATTTGGGTTGAATCTTTTGAGGGACATGGCCCATAACAGTTACCCAATATTGTTCCCCTATATTGGAAGCTCTTTTTTTTTTTTTTTACTTTTTTATCTTTTATTAAGGTTTTGTGTATTTCTTTTTTTATTTTTTTTATTGATGCTTTGTGTATTTCATACATCATTTTCCAATTCAGTTCAGGCATATATCCCCTTCCCTTCCCCTCACCCCACCCCTACCCATCCCAGATCATGCATTCTGCCGTAACTTTTCTGCATCTTTCTCTGCTTTTTTGTTTTGTTTTGTTTTCATTTTTTTTAAACAATAAGTGATAATTTGTGAGTACAAGCATCCTTCATGTAAAACCAATTTGCAAGCAGTTGTGCCCAAACCCACACAGCTCATGGGTCCCACCATCCAGCAGGGGGGCTTGTATGTTCAATCAAGTTGATCAAATGAGTGTCCAGTCTATATTGCTGTAGTTTCACCATTAACCCCAATCGCAGCCCTTACATTCTACCACGCCCCCTCTTCCGCAGATTGTTCCCTAGGCTTAGAAAAGGGGCACAGGTGGATAAGAAGCAAAACAGTCTACTTTCTCTGGAGCTGATGTCTTGGTCTCTAGGAAGCTCTTGAACTTTAGAGCCAGAGATGTTGAATCATCCTGTCTACTATTCCCATTTGCAGACAGGGAAACTCTAGTTCAGACCAGAGGAACTAAAAATCCAAGCAGGGCAGGGAGACATGGTGGTACTTCCCTTTAATCCAGTACTTGGGCTGTAGAGGCAGGCAGATCACTGTAAGTTCAAGGCCAGCTTTCTCTACATGTCAAGTGCCAAGGCAGCCAGTGCTTCATAGTGAAACCCTGTCTCTGGTGGTCCATGCCTTTAATCCCAGCACTTGGGAGGCAGAGGCAGGTGGATCTCTGTGAGTTCAAGGCCAGTCTGGTCTACACAGTGAGTTGCAGGTCAGCTGAGGCTACAGGGAGACCCTGTCTCAAAAAGACAAAAAAACAAAACCCACAAAACAAACAATCCAGAAGGGGTTAGAACCAAGCCACAAACCAGAGGCAATCATGGTTCCACTCCTAAGAAATCACAGTGTTGGGAGGAGAGAGGGAGAGATGGCTCATAGGTTAAGAACACTGGCTATTCTTGCAGAGGAGCCAGGTTTGGTTCGCAGAACCTACATGGTGGCTAACTAACAACTGACCTGTCCACAACTCCAGTTCCAGGAGATCTGACACCCTTGGGTAAAGTACAACATGGGTGTAGTTATGTGCATGCAAGCAATACAATCATGTACCTAAAATTTTTAAAATAAAAGTAAAATTTTTAAAAAGAGCTCACACAATCTTGTCCAAAGGCTTGACCCCTCCAGGTTTAAGTGTTCTCACTTTATTTGTAGGGAAATAATAGACGGACCTTCCAGAAAGTCTGGGAAGAATAAAATGAGACCTATGTGTGTGACATACCGAGATAGCAGCAAGAACACCCCTGCTCCTGAGGAGTGTGTCCATCTATCTCTCATTCTCTCTCTCTCTCTCTCATTTGTCTCTTTATCTATTATATATATATATATATATAGATAGATAGATAGATAGATAGATAGATATAGATATATAGATATAGATATATATATCATTGTATATGAATTTACATGTTCATACATGTATATGTATGTCATGTGTGTGTGCCTGGGCATGTGGAGGCCAGAGGCTGACATCAAGTGTTTCACTATCCACCATATTGCTTGAGGCAGGATTTCTCCCTGGATCTGGACCTAATTGCTTAGACTGGCTGGGCAGTGAGCTCTGCACATCTGCTTGTCTCTGCCACACCCGACCCCCTGCCCCTACTGCTTGAGTTATAGGTATGTGCCGCTGCATCTGGCTTTTCCATGGGAGCTAGGGATCCAATCTCAGGTCTTCTTGCTTGCATGGTAGACACTTTACCCAGCAAGCATCTCCCCTTCCCTGTCTCCATATTTACTGCACATTTACATCTAGAACACGCGCTCATTTCTCAGTCACATTTTTTTCTTGCTGTCATGGAGCCCACTTTTACCAGCCAACGGAGGAGTTCTGCATCCTCGTTGGTGATAAGAAAAAACAAGAGAAAGAACTGAGGGCTGGAGAGATGGCTTAGCAGTTAAGAGCACTGACTGCTCTTGCAGGGGACTCGGGTTCCATCCCCAGCACCCACATGGTGGCTGAGAACCATCTTTAACTCCAGTTCTAGGGGAATCTGACACCTTCCTCTGACCTCTGTGGCATTGAATGACACGGGTTCATAAACCTGCAGGTCCTCTGCAAGAGCAGTCAGTGCTCTTAACCAGTGAGTCATCTCTCTAGCCCCAGACAATAGTCTTTTCTTTTTTTAATTTTAATTTTTTATTTTTTGTATGTGTATGAGTGTACTGTCTGCATGTAGGTTTGTGCACCCGTGTCGTGCAAAGGGTGTCGGATTCCCCTGGAACTGGAGTTCTCCTGGAATTGGAGTTACAGACGGTTCTCAGCCACCATGTGGGTGCTGGGGATCGAACCCAGGTCCTCTGCAAGAGCAGTCGGTGCTCTTAACCACTAGGCCATCTCTCCAGCCCCCACAATAGTCTTTTCTTAAGTAGCCTTTTTTTAAAGTATCTGGTAAATACTCATTGAAAGAACAGACTTTTCACATAGGCACAGTTTTAGATAGACAAACCCTTCAAGACTCAAAGAGTGTGTAACAAGGAGGGAAAAAAAGGGACCCATGTATCCTGGGATATATTTTAAATACATATATGAAATTTTAAATGGTAAGCAGACTCCCCATTCTCCCTGTCTCCTGCTTCATAGCTGTGGCATAAATCCTAGGTGTTGTCACTCACACATACAACTCCCCCCCCAGGTATCAACAGAAAAGCCCATCATCTCCGACCTGCCCTCAGCAACCCACAGTGCGGTCTGTGGGTCTCAGGCTTAGCTCAGAGCATGTCTGTCTGCCCACACTAGCTTTTTCTTGACAGAGGGACCTGTGCACTCCATTCATTCCTTCATTTGTTCATTCATTCAATCATTCACTTGGCTCCACACATGCAAGCTCAGAACATCTAGCATAGTGGCTAGAAAGCAGAAGCTCCAAGAATGTTGCCCTTTCTTACCTCTCCTGCACCAACTGGAGAGATGCCAGGCCTGTCACATACCTGTGATTGAGGAACATTGCCAAGGATAAAAATCAGGAATATCTTAGAGATAGTGCCCCAAGTGTCAGGTCTGAGTAGGTGTTCAGTAAGAACTTGAGAGAAAGCTTGAGTTACTAAGGAATCTCAGTAATAACAATTTAAAAGTTTGGAGTAGGCTGGCACAATGTGCCCTCTCTGTTGCACAATAAAGCCCTGAAGTTCACTGCCAAAAAAAAAAAAAAAAAAAGAACTTGAGAGAATAAGTGAACATATGAACTGAAGAGATAGTTGCTCATTTATAAATGAATTTCTTGTATTTTACAAATCACAACTTTAATTTAAAAAATTAATATATTTGTGTAACAAATACTCAAGTAGTAAAGTATATGCAATTAAAATTAGGTATTAAACCCATCTCCTGATTTTATCTGTATGCATTACAGATATCCTGTATCCATTATTACAAGTGTATGTATATGTTTACCTTTCCAGTGTGATGCCCCAAGCATCTATGTATTTTGTTTTTATCCTTAAAAGTATATTCTGAGCACTGTTTAATAACTTGCTTTTGCTAAAATATATACATAGTATATATGACTCCTCATAAGAGAATACTGAAGCATGTCCTCATTCCTAAAAGCTATACTGTATGACATTGTATGAAGGAATTCATCAACCCACTCCCTGTTATTACATTCTTGGGGTGCTCCCAGTCTGTTCTGTTGTGGGTAGTGATCATGTCCACTGTGCACAAACAGAAGCACACTTGTAGGAGGCGCATCTCTACACTGGGCTAGATGATGCTTTCTCTGGTTTTGTTTGTTCTCAGGGACATAACACCACATACCTGCAAGGTTCCATTCCCTCCGGTACTATGTTAAACTGCTGGCAGCTGATCACCGCTGGGTGAAGGAATGTTGTCTTCAAGGGAGTGATGCTAGAAAGGCTGAACAGGCCCCAGTGGGTGAACTCGCATGGAGGGACATCTGGGAACACAAGCTTGACTCAATGGGCCTTTACATAGGTAACAGAATGCATGTGGAAATGTGCATATAAGAGAGGGGCCTAAATATGATTAAGATATATTGTATGAAAGCTGGGCGTGGTGGCACACGCCTTTAATCCTAGCACTTGGGAGGCAGAGGCAGACTGATCTTTGTGAGTTCAAGGCCAGCCTGGTCTACAGAGCAAGTTCCAGGACAGCTGGGGCTACAGGGAAACCCTGTCTTGAAAAGACAAAAAAAATATTGTATGAAATGCAGGAAATTTCAACAATATATACATTAAAAGAGCAAAGACAAATGAACGAAAATGCAACTCAGCCACTCATTTACAGGCGGCTTGTACCTCTGCCATTCTCCCCCAGAGATTTGAGAGTTACTCATCTTAACTCAGGAAAAACACTCTAAGCTGCATTAATGAAATTAAACACCATTAAGTGCCAGGTTCAGGATAAATAGAATTCTAACTGGGTTCCACCTCGGCTGTTAATGCTTTCTGGAAACGTGGGCCGCCCCTATAGACTCAGGGTTAGTGAATCCTGCTCTAAGCAGACTTGGGTGTTATTTGCATAGCATATGGCACCCAGGAACCAAGGCCAAAGGCTTGGCATCACCATTAATTAGGCTGTTCCAACACAGTGCTGTTTGCTCAACCAGATGTGAGTCATATTTTACACTCCCTATTTTCACCCCATGAGGCTTTGGGGAGGAAGGACACATATGTCCTGGTGAGGGCTGAAGACTAAGTGTCTAGAAAGATTACCTCAGCAGCGGGGTTGGGTTCTGAGGCCACGCTATGGAGAGTTCAGGATTTCTCTGGTATGTGAGACTTTGTGGAAGTCACCCAGTCCATGCCCCTGTTTCTTGAGCTAAAGAATCTCAATTTGGGGGCTGGAGTGATGTCTTAGCAGTTAAGAGCACCGGTGCTCTTGCAGAAGACCTGTGTTTAGTTCCCAGCACCATCGTGGCAGCTAACAACCATCCGTACCTCCAGTTCCTGTGGAATCCAACACCTTCTTCTGACCTCCACAGGACTACAAAATAAAGGTGCATTTACAATATACTCCTGGGGGCTGGAGAGATAGCCTAGCGGTTAAGAGCACCGACTGCTCTTGCAGAGGACCAAGGTTCGATTCCCAGTACCCACATGGCAGATGAGAACAATTGGTAACTCCAATTCCAGGAGAACTCCAGTTCCAGGGGAATCCGAGACCCTCATCTGACCTCCGCAGCATTGCACAACACAGGTGCACAAACCTACATGCAGACAGTACATTCATACACATACAAAAATAAATTTAAAAATTAAAAAATAAAATAAAATCTGCTCCTACACCTTAAATAAAAAAGTATTTTTAAAAAGAATTTCAAATTCAACAGATATCCAACTCAATTCAGAAGAAATATGTGAAGTCCTAACATTATGCATCTTGAGACCACAGTGGTAGGGTGAACACACAAATATCATCCCAAGGGCTCTTAACCTGGTGTCTATGTAACCATCAGTGGCAGGTGAGGGGCTCTATTACCTCTCTGAGAGTCCACATGTAAATGGGTATGTATGAGCTGTTGGTTTGTTAGTTATGTTTCTTGTCTGTGACAAAATGCCTGGTTAAAACAACTTGAAGGAGAGATTTGTTTTGACTCATTGTTTAAGGAGATACACTCCATCATGGTGTGGAGCACAGTTCACAGCATGGATGCTTCATGGCTGTGTTACTGGGAGTGTGTTATCCTTAAGTGGATCAAGAAATGGAGAGGAGACAGGAAGCAGGGCCAAGCTATAAACCTTAAGGCCCACAACCTACTTAGTACATTTAGGTCCCACTTCCTAACATTTCCACGACTTCTCAAAACAGGTCTACCGACCGGGGCCAAGGGTTCAGAGACACTAACTAGCCTCGCTGAGGACCCTCCACATCCACACTGTGATAGTGTGTCTGCATGCCATAGTGCACACTTTCTTGGGAGAACTCCTTTGAGTTTATTCTAGTATCAAAGATTCCACATACAGGCACACCCCCAAATGTACTGATTTGCGGAGTAATGATGTAGTTACCTTTGTGTCGAGGACCCCAAGGGCCATTGCTAAGACCTTAGTCATCGCAGCACCATCAAGGCACTTGCTCATCCTCAACCATGCTGCTTAGAAACAAAGTCCTCCCACCCTTAGAGAAAGCAATTGGTGTTCGCCTTCATTATGCTAAGTCATGAAGTGCCTCAGGAAAGGCAGACTACCCAGCTCGGATATTCACTTACACAGTCTTTCATTCACTCATTCATCATTTGTCTCTTCAGCGACCTACATCAGCTCTCATCCACACACACACATCATTACCACTCGTCCACTTGCCTACTCACACCATCATATATTCATTCTTCACATCCCTTCTGAGGGCCCTCATGAGTTCTGCACTCTGATATTATACAGAAGAATGGCCTGTGTGGTTCCCTTAAAGGAGTTGATAGTCTAAAGGTGAGTCAGATACTAAGAAGAAAGGCTGCAGTATGTTATCCCCAATACCACAGGAAAAGGGATGGGGAAAAATGTTCATGCAAATTTCTGAGAAGGGTTCAGGGATGCTAATTCATCCTTGAAAGAGAAATGAAAGATGCTTCACAGGGAAGGGACATCAAAGCTGGTTCTTAAATGGTGACAAGGAGTTTTCCGAGCAGTGAAAGAGAGGTAGAAAGACTAAAGAAGATACAACATGTGCCAAAGTCCAGAAACAGTAAAACACTGCTGCATGCTGTGCGCTGAGGAGGTATGTTTTTTCTTTCCCCAGTTAGACCTAATGCGTGTTGGCCAAAATTGTGTGGCTGTTTACTCTGAGTTGAAATGTTTCTTTCCAGAGGGAAGAAGGAGGCAGATGAAATTCAAGAAAGGAAGGCTCAGAGAGCTCATGAAGTTATTAGATACTCAAACCCCTCCCCCCTCCAAGGTTACATAAACCATCAACGATTCCTGCAAGGAGAGGAGATTCTTGCTCTGAGCTGCCTCCAACATTCCTGCATGCGCATGCCCCCATGCTGGGTTGGGCTTTTCCATGAAGCATCTGCCTTGGAGTCAGCCATGCTCCTCTAAGTAACCCCGATAGATCCACTGGTCCACCGAGCTGCGCTTGGGTGGGATCATTTCACTGTCCTCAGTGCCTTGTCTGAGGTGAATAGACTTATTCTCATCGTCCCAGGAAAAGTCACATAACACCCTGCAAATGTGGCTCTGTAGGGAGAAGCTCAACTCCTGAGCTTACCAGAAGTTCTCCAGCCTATGGTGACACATTTGCTGCTGAGGCTGGGCACCAAACATCAGGATGCTTGCTTCCCCCAACATTACGTGGCTTGTCCTCCACACACACAGTGCACACAATTGCTACTTGTTTGTGATCAACTCACTTTGGAAGCACATTTGGCCTTCTGTAGTGACACAGGCCCTGCCTGGCAGTGACTGATTTACTGTTAATGAAATAATATCTTTCCACCTTTAGACTAAGCTTATGAGACTACAGCTGATGGTATCTAACTCTCTAAACTTATCCTCAGCCCCAGCCCCACACCTCCTCCATGCCTCCTGCTGCACAGGGACAGAAGAAGGAAAATACTGGAAGGGAAATTAAATTTAGAAGAGGTGCAAGGAAAGCTGCTTTGTAAGCAAGGGGGACACAACACTCTCGACATATCTAATCTCTTTTTCAAACTTGTAGGTGTTTTAAGAAGGTGCCTAGGGATACTACAAATGGCTCAGACACAGGGAAATGCTGTTTAGCTGGAGAGACCATAGCACTTCTTTTTAAAAAATTTTTTATTGGCGTTTTATGTATTTCCATAGCACTTCTTGATAAAGGTCATGGACACTTGCACTGCAGACGTGAAGTTTTCAAATCGTGGCTCCATAGCCAGAAACTAAGACTTACTGGGTACAAGAAAGTAGTCAACCGAAGAGGCTGGGGAGATGACTCGGGGTGAGAGGAATGAGGGGTTGAGTTCAACTCTAGCATGCATTAAAAAGCTGTAATTTAGTATTAAGAGTGGAGACATTAGCATTAAAACTTGCTGGCCAACCAGTCTGGCTGAATTGGCAAGTTCCAGGTTCAGCAAGAAGCCATTTAAAAAAATAAGGTGGACCGTGGTATTGGGCATTGAGGACAATATCTTATGTCAATCTCCAGCCTCCACACACAGTGCACATAATTGCACACAAAGACACAAACACATAAACACACATGCAAAGTCCCCTGAAACTGATTTACGGCAGGGAGAAGAAAGGGTCACTCGTCTGTTCTAAGAAAGGGATGTTCTTTTCCTTTATATGGCCCCTATTCTCCCAATCTGCCCTTGACATCACTTTACTCATCTTAGCCCACCCAGCCATCATCCCCACCACAGTGAGGCTATACTTAATGCTGAGTTCTGGAGGACCCACCCAGGTTCATCTCCAACCATGGGAATACCAAAAAACTCAGAGAGAGAGAGAGAGAGAGAGAGAGAGAGAGAGAGAGAGAGAACTACAGCACTTAGAAATAAACCTAGGAACTAGAACTAGAGCCAGCCTAGGCAAACACTACCGCAAAGCTATTACATACACCCAACATTTTTGCTTTTGCATTTTCTATTTTGAGACAAGCTCTCACTAACTTATTCATTCTGGCACTGAACTCTCTGCAGTCCAACTTGGCCTTGAATTTGCCATGTCCTTGCCTCAGTTTCCCAAGTAGCTAGGATTATAAGCCTGTATTGCTGGGCTCAGGTTGTTTATTAATTTTGGGGGGTGTTTTTGAGACACAGTCTCCCTGTAGCCCCAGCTGGCCTGGAACCCACTCTGTAGACCAGGCTGGCCTTGAACTCACAGAGATCCGCCTGCCTCCGCCTCCCAATTGGGATTAAAGGCATGCGCCACTATGCCCGACATGGTTATTTTATTTTTAACTTATACAGAGAAACATAAAAATTATCTATCATCATGGGGCACTACGTGGCATTTTAAGACCTGTACATGCTATATAATGTCTAAATCAGATCAAATGGACATTTTCCATTGCCTCTCAGCTCTTCACAGTAAAAGCATCTGATACTGCTGGCTTTTTGAGAAACGGTACATAATTTTACTCATCTTTTTAAAAACTAACTTTTTGTATTCTGCATATGCATGAGATGACCTGGTATTAATTTTTAATCTTTCTGCGACTGGCTTATTTCACTAAATTGGTATTTTTTCTATTTAGATACACCTCAAAAATTCCAGTGAAATCAATTATAATAATATATTTTATTAAGCCAATATACTTAAAATGTTACCATTTCTATGGTGATACTATATGGAAATATTTCTTTGTCTTTTTGAGATAGGGTCCCCCTATAGCCCCAGCTGTCCCGCAATTCACTATGTAGATCAGGCTGGCCTTGAACTCAAGAGATCTGCCTTCCTCTGCCTCCCAAGTGCTGGGATTAAAGCTGCCCGCCACCACACCAGGCTCTATGGAAGTATTAATGAAGGGGCTGAAGACTGTAGCTCACTTGGTAGAGCTCGTTCCTAGCATACATGAAGCACTGGGTTTGAACACCAGCAACGCTTAAACCAATGTAGCGGTGCAAGCCTGTAATCCCAGCACTTGGGTAGGGAAGGTACAGGGGTCAGAAGGTCAAGGTCAACCTCAGCTGCATAAGGAGTTCGAGGCTAGGCATACATTAGATCCTGTCTAAATTTTAAAGCTCAGTATTTTTTTTTTTTTTTTGTCTTTTTGAGACAGGGTTTCCTTGTAGCCCCTGCTGGCCTAGAATTTGCCATGTAGAGACCAAGCTGGCCTTGATCTCACAGAGATCCACCTGTCTCTGCCTCCCAAATGCTTGGATTAAAGGTGTGTACCACCACATCCAGCTAAAACCAGTATTACTGAGAGGGTTAGCATTAGCTGCCCTTAGATCTTCCAACACAGCTGTGGCGTTCAGGGCACTTCATACCCACGAACATTTGTATTATGATTGGCTGTATTCAAGTGCTTCAGAACTGCATGTGGATGGCCCAAGCCGTCATTGTTATGTGGGAAGATTACACTTTTTAAATTTTTATTTGCATGACTGTTTTGCCGGCATGCAATGCTTGAAGAGGCCAGAAGAAGGTATCAGCACCCCCTGGAACTGATGTTTCAGATGGTTGCTAGCCAACATGTGGGTGCTGGGAACTAAACCCCAGTTCTCTGCAAGAACACCCAGTGTTCTTAATGACTGAACCATCTCTCCAGCTCCTGGTATTTATTCTTAATAAGAAGCCACTGCAGAATCCTAAGCAGTAAGTGTGGCTTCATCCCATTAGCTTTAAATGGACTGCTGAGGTTTTTAAGGGAGATTTTTATACTGTAGGCATCCAAGAAGGAAGCAGAGAGATCCATCTGAGAAGCTATATTTGAGCACCAACAACCAGGAAAGGCTTAGCCCTGGTCTGGAAGGATGGGGAGCGGCTAAACTCGCAGCTGGGATGAGTCCCCTCAAGCAGTTCCCATCCATCTGCACAGGAGGGGCTGACCTCACACAGATGGGATTTCCATGAGCGAGGCTGTCCTGCCCCATCATTTGCCCAGCTGTCTTCGTCTTGGGAGTTTTCATTTGATTTCCCATCAAGAAGTCACAAGTGGTAATTAGTTCAATTTGTGCAAGTTTAGAAACCCAAAGGAAACTATGCTGGGGATATCTACTGTCGGCAACATCCGTTGGGCATTTTTAGCTCAGGGATCTTATCTTCCAGTGGAACTATCTCCCAAACTCCTAAGCAGACACTCTTCAAATAATGAAGTCCTACGAAGCTCTTTGATAGGGCCCCTTGTAAGAAGGTTCCAAGACAGGACAAGAAATGCACACCCAACTAGCATACTCAGTGGTTGGACACTGCCTCATCTTGTTCTATTCCATACCCAGAGAAATAAATAATGCTCGGTCCCCTTCATAAACACACCATGACTTCCAGGCAGTCTCACCAACTGTCCATTACATGAGCTGGTGCTGGGAGAGCCTGCCTTTGATCTGGGGGTAGTAGTAGCTTCATTTCTAGTGTCATCCTAAGATGGTCTGTTTAGGATACAAATTGGGTCACACTTCAACAGTCTTGCAGCAGAACTGCTTGGTCATTCTCATAGATTTTCTTTCAAAGTAGCCCCTGGGGCAGCACTAAGACTCACAATGTAAAAACTGTCCTACCATTATTGTCCCTTAAAAATCTATTTCAGCTCACAGTTTAAGAAAAGATACAATCCAGTGGGGCTGGAGAGATGGCTTGGCGGTTGAGTGCCAACTGCTTTTGCAGAGGACTGGGGTTTGATTCCCAGCACCCACACAGCAGCTAAGAACCATCTTTAACTCCAGTTCCAGGGGAATCTGATGCCCTCTTCTGACCTCTGAGGCATTGCATGACATGGGTGCACAAACCTATATGCAGTCAGTACACTCATACACACAAAAAATTAATAATAATTTTTAAAAAAGAAAAGATACAATCCAGCTGGAAAGATAGTGCAGTAGTGAAGAGCACTGGCTGCTCCTGCAGAGGACTCAGGTTCGATTCCCATATGGCAGCTAACAGCTATTCATAACTCCAGCTCCAGGGGATCTGACACACCCTCTTCTGGCCTCTTCAGGGCATTGCAAGTATGTGGTACACTTACATATATACAGGCAAAATATTCATACACATAAAATAAAAATAATTTAAAAATTCAAAAGAGAAAGAATTGATACAGTCTATGTTGGATGGGAAAGGGTGGTACAGGTGGCAAGTCACATTGTAAGTGTGGTCAGGATGCAGAGAGGGGATAGGAAGTGGGGTTGCTCCATGAAACCTGAACCCCAGCACCTGGTGACCAACCTCTTCCAGCAAGGCTCCACCTCCTGAAGGTTCCACACCATTCTAAAATAGTGCTACCCATTGGAGACTGAGTTTTTATTTTATTTATTTTTCATATGTATGAATGTACTGTCTGCATGTAGGTTGGTGCACCCGTGTCGTGCAATGCTGCAGAGGTCAGAAGAGGGCGTCAGATTCCCCTGGAACTGGAGTCAGACGGTTCTTAGCTGCCGTGTGGGTGCTGGGAATCGAACCGAGGTTCTCTGCAAGAACAGTCAGTGCTCTTAACCACTGAGACATCTCTCCAGCCCCAGAGACTGAGTGTTTAAACACAAGTTTGAAGGGTGTTTCACATTCAAGCCTTCACATTGACCAATGTTCCCAAAACTTCAACCGTTCACAGGTCACCCTCACAACTTTTAAACTTTTACAAATACTATTTATACTGTTGTTTCAAGTGAACTATTGAGACATTTCTAGTACATTTACAGAGTTGTACAACTATCAACACTGATTAATTTTAGAGTTCTTCCATCACCCCAACAAGAACCTTCATGCCCAGCTCAGCCTCTCAGGCCCAGGCATTCACTAATCTGTTCACTTAGATTTGTTTTATTCCTGGATACTTAATGGAAATGGGCTTGCACAACATGAGGCATTTTCAGGTGGCTTTTCTCTTGGGAAATGATGCTTTCAAGGCTTAGCTGAGCCCCAGCCACACTTCATTCCTAGCACTCCTTTCCGTCCCATTGCTCAGACTTACAGCATTTACCACATCCATGTGCCACTTATAACAATCATCACCTATTATCTTTAATATTGCTCACACTATTTTAAAAGCTGCCTTTAAAAAGCAGACATGAAGGAGACTATAAAAAAATCGACATTAGTGCTATCAAGAGAAAAATCAGTACTGTTCATAGTAATGGAAGATAACTGCAAAATAAAAATAGAAATAAAATTTACTGTTGTGAATTGTACCTCCATGAAAATATAAATAAATATATATGCATAGTTGTTATTTAATCCTCATGGGTTCCTAGTGTCTGGGAGATTCTGAGCTTTAGATTCTGAGCCCCAGGCTTGCTTGCTTTCAGCTGAAAAAAAAAAAAAAAGAGATTAGCAGTAAAGAGGTGTTAAAGATCCATTAGCACCACACTGAGGGTTTACTATTGAAGTGTTAAAACACACTGAAAGAGAGTTGAAAAGAGAAAGTCTTCCTCATACAGTGATTCTATTGTTTCATATTCACTTGTGTGTTGCTTAAAATCAATTTAGAAGTCATCAGAAGTACACATCCACATGGTTAAGGGTATTTCCTTTATTCTCCCTATATGCTGAAGTGGATGAGCCTACCATTAGATCTGCATGCCCAGAAAACTTGAGCTCTTAATTCCAAATCTTGAAGAACAGTTGTTTCACAATTATGCACAAGACATTAAACTGGCACATAGCCAAAGTACAGAAACCTCTTTCCATCCTTCCACATTTGTCTCTAGATACCCAACTAGGGAATGGCTACAATTCGACTGTCTGCTCCCACCAGGGCTGGGGTGAATGGACAGGGCGAGCCTATTCATTTGTGGAGGGACTGCCTGGACTTTTCTGCTTTGCATTTCAAAGGTGCTCACTTCTATTGTCCCTCTACTAAAAATCCTTCAACAAAAGTGCTGGTGCTGCCTCTGAACTAACTACATTCCCAGTCTAAAGAGAGGGAGCGTGGGTCAAGAGGAGAGGATGATGGAGACAGGGAAAGACAAAACACAATGCTTCTTCCAAATGCTGACTCTAGGTTTAACAATATATGACATTGATTATATATACATATTGACAGGAATTCAGAACAGGGACTATTTTGGGGGAAGGGGACTGGAAGAGGGAGGAAGAAAGTGAAAGGGTAGGTGTGCCAAATATGAGCAAAGCACAATATTATATATAAGTGCGCGTGTGTGTATGTGTGTATTGAAATGCCATCGTGAAAGCTGTTATTTTGAACACTAACTTAAAATTAATTAAAAATTTAATCTTTCTCTGGCAGCTCTGTAACACTCAGAATAAAAGCCAACCAATTCCAAACAGCTAAGTGTTTTGTTTCCTCCAAACACATCGTTATTTCACACCCTTGAAGATCTGCCTCCTGTGTCAAAAACACACTTCTCCTTAGGTTCTCCTATACGCAGTCCATTCCTCCTGGAAGCATTGTCTCCTCCAGACTAACCTGAGTTGCTGCACCCCATCCTCTGTGCATGCCCAGCACTCATGAGTACTTCTCCAAACACTTAACACTGCACCTGCTATATGATTCAGTCTTCCCAGCTATGAGCTTGCAAACCATAAACCAGATCTGATTATAATTCTACCTAAGACATCTCTGGACCTACCTCATGTATCTCTCTTATCAAAAGAAAAGGAGAGGAGGATGCAGAGATGGCTCAGTGGTTAAAAGCACTGATTGCTCTTGCAGAGGACCCTGGTTAGATTCCCAGCACCCACATGGCAGCTAACAACCATCCATAACTCCAGTTCCAGGGGAAATTCAACACTCTCTTCTGACCTCTGTGGGCACTGCATGCACAGATGCACTTACATACATGCAAACAACACACTCATACACATAAAATAAAAAAAAATAATAATAAACAAAATATTGTTTTTAAAAAGGAGAAGAAAATGGTGGTTTCTTAGCAAGCTTTTGAGCTGTAACTTGAGAGGCACCCAAATGGCTTGTGTGCCTAAATACTAAGACATTGCTTACCCTCCACTGGGGCCCTTACGCATACTTGGGTACATCTTATTTTCTGTTAGTCTCCCTTGGGAAGCACGTACCTCCTCCACTTGAAGATGTCTTATTCTTTGATGAGCCTCGCTTTCTCTTAACACTCATGCATAAGCCTATATTTAAATATCTTTAACAAAATGTTCAGCTCTGCTTCAGTGTACTGGCTAGTCCTGGAATTCTTTTCAATGTTGAAACCATAAATTCCACTCTAGCCTGAGTCGAGGTTCCCAGGGGCTTAGGGTAAGTCAGGCTGCTGAGGGTGGCAGTGTGGATCTGTATCTCTGTTCCCTCACAATTGACAAGTCTACTAAGTCCTTCCTCTACCTCAGTTCTCTGAGCTGGAGCCCTCTCTTTTATTAACCTCCAATAGCATTTGTTGCTTGAATGACCTTGAACATAGCCCCTCCATCTCTTATATTACTTCCTCCTTTGTATTTTCATGGTCTTTGTTCGTTTGGTCCCAACTTCCTTTTGAAAGTGCCTCCTAACCTTGAAAACATCGCTGGTGCAGCAAGCATGCTCACCACTCGCACACCTAAATTCAGCAGCTCAGACAGTCTTCTGCCACCTCCTCTTTCTCTCTAATTCATGGTTATCACAGCAGAAATAGCAAGTGTTGCATCCTGGGCTTTGTTCTTTCAAGCAGCAACCTTCTTCGGGAAGTCTGAAGTGGTTCTGAGGAAGGAAGTTAAGAACATGTCATCCCGGGATGAATCCACCTGACCAGTGCAGGAAGCACACTAAGGTCAGATGCTCTGATGTCTTGTGTGTCCCCCATACTCCCACAAGCACCCCGTTTCTTGTTTTGTATCATATATCACTCCCTTCCAAACACAATCGTGCTGTAATACTGTTCATCTTCAGAAACATCACTCATGGTCTGTCCAGCTTCCATTACATTCTTTGCTCTCCCTTCATGCAAACACATTAAAAAAACAAAACTGTCTCCACTTGTGTTCATCCCAGTCTCTGCAGCTTTCTTCCTCACTACCTTGTGAGGGCACCTTTGTCAAGGTCATCCATGAGATCCAGTGCACTAAAACGGATGGCAACTCCTCATCCATGAGATCCAGTGCACTAAAATGGATGGCGACTCCTCCGGCTCAGCTGAACTCAGTTCAGCAGAGGCCCTGGCTGCTCCTCAGGGCTCCCTCTGAACACACTACCTTCACTTTCCCTCTATGCTCATTGTCCTTGCACATCCCTTTTCCATTGTCACAGCTGGTCCCTATCTTCCCGTCTTTGTGCTCCAAGACTGCGCCTAACTCTTTCTCTTCTCTACCCTCAGACTCTCCAGTGATTTCAACCATCTCATGACTTTTAATTCTGCCATGACAGAGATGATTCCTACATTCTCAACTCCAGTACACCCTCTTTTTATCTTTAAATGCCCCTTAGCATCTCCTTTCTTCTTTAAGTTCGTGGGTGCGAAGCTAAACTCTGCTCGGAATGTGTTTTGGCTAAAACTCTCAGTAAGTAGCACCCTTTTCTAGTCGCTTAGACAAAAAATGGCTGGAGTTGTTCTCCACATGTGCCTTTCCCTCCTAACACAGATTTAAGCCATCAACAAATCATTCACCATTCCCCCTCAAAATTCATTTGAAATGGACTCATATCTCTCATTTCAGGCCTTGAAGGCTCCACCTTATTTAACTAGATCACTGAAAATGTCCTCTTAAGTGGTCTCCTGGGTTCCATCACTGCCCTCTATACTTTGATCTCCACAGAAAACCCATTATCCAAAACATAAGTCACATAAATCCTACTTCTCAAAATGCCTCAGCAACTCCCCATCTCCTTCCCAATCCATGACCTACCACTCTGACTCATGATGTACACACATGGCTATTTTGCATACTATAGTTCTTCGTCAATAGAATTTACCATTTAGGAAACTTGAATTTGGCCATATTCTCCAGAAATCTAAACAACAGTAGCATGTAGTAGACTCTCACTGGATATTTTTAATTAATACATGAAAGTTAGGTACAACTTCAATTCTTTTCTACTTTTATTTATTTTTTAAGGGAATCACAATATAAGAGCACAGTTGTTTTCAGATCACATTAATGTTGCTCAGTTTGCCATATAATTAGGTAATTGGTGCTAGCATCCAAAGATGAGGAATACCATTCATCATTTGTTTTTCTGGGACTGTGTTACTTCACTCAGCATGATATCTTCTAGCTCTATCCTTTTACCTGCAAAGTTCATGATGTCATCTTTCTTTACCACTGCATAGAACTCCATTGTATAGATGTACCACATCTTCTCTATCCACTCGTCAGTTGAGGGGCACTTGGGTTGGTTCCAGCTCTTTGCTATTGTGAAGAGAGCTGCAATAAACATGGCTGTGCATGTATCTCTGTGGTACATAACCAGCAGTGGTATGGCTGGGTCAGGTGGCAAGTTCATTCCGAGTCTTCCAAGGAACAACTTCAATTCTTTTTTTTTTTTTCAATTCTTACCCTAGCTATGTAACCAATCAAGTTTATCTTCCTTAACTATGAAATGACCATAGTAGTATGTACCTTGAGGGAATATTTTAATAGTATAACTCAGGTAACATGAGCAGAAAAAGCTGTTAATGATGAGCAAGAAGAGATCCACCTCAGAGTTGACTGCTAAGTTCAGTTCATTTACTAACCTTCTGTAGTCCTTGAAAACCCTTCACCTGATTGTAGTGGTTACTTAATTTAAAAGCTTCAGATGCAGTTGTCGGGTATCACTGGTGCCACGTACTGAGCCCTGAGCCTGGCATTCTAGACAACACCTTCTGTTTATGGGGATGGCTGGATCTCACTGCAGAGCAACATGTCAGTCTCTGCCTTATCACATGAGCAAAATAGGCCAGATCTCGGTTGCCAACCATACCCAGCCAAGCTCTGGAAAGGCTGGCTACGTGCCACTGCCCCCAGCACCACCCAGCGTCTGGAACAGGGTTAGTGATGAGTGATGGAGAGGACAGAAATACCTTCTGGAAAAAGGAGGTTGGCATTTCTGGGGCAGGACATCAAAGCATTGTTGAAGAGAGCAGCAGGCATCTTATTCTTCCCTCTGTGACTCTGCTGCTAATAGCTACTTGCCTGGTTATGCGAGTCACTGGCCAGTTACAATGACCCTCTGATGGGAGCAGAGCGTCAGTGCAGAAGGAAATACCCAGTGGGCTAAGGAATAACGCTGGACTTGGAGATGAGCCTTCAGCAGTGAGTCTAGATGGGCCAATGGTCGTGTATGACACTCAGTCCCTAAGAAGTCACAAGCTGACTCAGACTCTGAGTTCTAGCGGTGGTGTTTGGACCACTTTCTTGATCACAAAAGCAGTTTTTCATCTCTACAAAAAGATAGGACTTCCAGTTTCCATGTCAAAGTATGTGGGTGACTGGGATGTTGTACATCTATCATTGGTCAGGGTCCACTCTCTTGCCTATAAAATGCGATCACATTGTATCTTCTGCCTTTAAAATTGCTATGAAAGTCTAGAAAAGGGTTCTACGATGAGTCCAGAGGTTTTACTGTTACCTTTGTATTGTCTTGTGTGTTCAAGGCTGAAGATGTACATCTAACATGAGTATGTATTCTTCTGTTATCGTCATTTCTGTAGGCTGCCTCCACACAAAGACTGGAATTCCTGGTTAGGCAGGATGCTGTCTTCCTTTGCTCATAGTATCACTGGCACTCAATAAACAGTTGGGAAATAAAGGACTGCCTAGTAGTACCTTGAATGTCTCTTGTTCCACTAAATGCCCAGTTCTTTAAGTAAACACACAACTTTCTGCCTTCAGGACACACCCAGGTAAGAAAGAGTGGCAGATTCATAATATATAGGATATCTGGCAACAGGCATCACGGTTTGTATCTGCCCTTGCTCTGGTAAGGCCCTCAGACTTCTCTTTGGTTAACTCCCACTCTTCCTCTCTAGGACCACCTCATCTAGGTGCAGCTCACCTAAGAACTAGCTAATGAGTGTGTTCCTTCTAGCCACAGGGATTAGAGTAGTGATGGTTTTGCGGCCTGTATGAGTCAATGAGAGATGAAGACTCTGACTTCATCCATTCCACCACTGAGGCTCTTTCAACTGGGGCTATAAATAGAGTAGGGGAAGGAGCAAGAATCCGATCAACTCTCAGGACATCCTAACTGTCTTCAAATATCTGAAGTCCCCAGACTGCCCAGTTGCACTGTGCAATATATTCAAATTTCTTCTCTTTACTGATGCTTCCTTGAGTAGAGTTTCTGTCATGTGATATGGAAAGAATTCAGGCTAATTTCTAGTTAAAGGGTAATAGTAGAGGACGCTACAGGAAACGGGAGTTAGTGATTATGTCTAAGAGGGACAGCAAACATGGAAGCCAACGTCTCTTGAAGCCAATAAAATTTCAGCCAGGCAAGCTCATACTGACCTTCTTTCAAGCACCCTAGGCTCTGTCCACTCCATGCCCTGGCTCTTGATCTTGCAGACACAGCATTGAAGAAGAGAGGCATGCAGAAGGAACTGTCTTGCAACTGGTTGTGCATGCTATGCCTGTGACCCCAGCATATGGAGGCCACAGGCAGATGGATCCCAAGAGCTCACTGGCCAACCATCTTAGCCAAAACTGGGGTCATCCAGTTCAGTGGTAGGTCCCATCTCAAGACAATAAGGAAGAAAGATGTTTGTATGGGCTCACACGCAGCATGTTCGTGTGTATGTACACCCCTCACAAATGTACACAAAGTAATAAAGTTGAAATGATAGTCTTCGGGACAACAGTATCATTTTAGTATAAAATTTCTGGGTATTAACCATACTGTCTGTTGCAAATCCTTGATGACCTTGCTACACAGTTTCCACGCACTTGGGATAAGGCCCTGATAAATCCTGGTAGGAACTTTCAACCAAGTAGGTATTTAATAAGCTTTTACTCTTTTTCCACATGGCATTCCGTGTACAAGACTTGGTCTCAGCCCTGGAGGGGCTGGCAAAAGAGCCGTGAAAAAGGGAGGAGCCACAAGAGACAATTAGTACATAATAGAAGACAAGATGTAATTAAGTGCTAAGTACTGGAAGCCAACTGGGTGAAGTTGCAAGGAGGCCAATTTCAGCTCTGTGCAAGGCAGAAATTTCTGGTGGATGAACTTGTCCTTCAAGAGTAGCACAAAAGCAGCTCTCATCATAACATAGCTTAATACTGAGTTTAAAATATGTGTTGTGTGTGTGTGTGTGTGTGTGTGTGTGCCACTGTGTGTGGTAAAGGTCAGACCACCTACAGGAGTCAGTTTTCTCCTTCTATCATGTAGATTCCAAAGACTGAACTCAGGTCATTAGGCTTATAGGCAGGGACCTTTACCCACAGAGCCGTCTCAGTAGACCTTAACACAGATTTTTAAATAATACTACTAATAATAGACTGGAAATCTTGGGTTTGAATGCTGGCCCGTTCGACTAGGATGCAACTTAGAACAAGTGCTTGTACTTCTTTATATATGAAATGGTCCTAAATACCACCCATCTTGCAGCATCATGAGTACTGGAGATCCTGCAAACAAAGCAGGTGAAAGGCCTAGGAACATGGAAGCAATGCAGTGTCTCCAGAAATTAGTTGAGTCTGTGTTCAAACACCAATCTCTGCCACTTGGAAGCTCTGTGACTTTGGGTGAGTCATGTAAGTTACCTGAATACCAATCACTGTAATAATAACTATTAATATTGTTTTGATATACCACCAACAACCAAATTAAGATGCTACTACAATCTCTAAGAAGGTTCTCAGCAAAGCATCTGGTTCAGGTTTAAGCAATAAATATGCAGGCCTGAGGAGATGTCTCGGCAGTGACATGTGCTCAGCTTTGCAGCATGCAGGCCTGAGTTTGAGGTCCAAAAGCCCATGTTTTTTTTTTAAAGAGCCAAGTATACTGGTGGTACTTGTAATCCCAGAGGTGGGAATGCAGAAGCAGCTCTGTGGGGCTCACTGGCAAGTCAGCTTTGCCTACTTGGGAGTTCCATGACTGTGAGAGACCCTATCTCAAAGAAAAAAGTTGGACAACACCAAAATAATGACAGCTGAGACTGTCCTCTGGCCTCTACACACATGAACAAGCACACCACACACACACACACACACACACACACACACACACTAATTGCAGGAAATGCACATATAAACTTCAACATGTATGCATATATTTATATATACCTGGATCCCAAACCATCAGGCCTACTTTTCTTTTAGAAGCTTCTCCAGCAGCACAGCACATAGTGATTTGAAAGCCTTCTGGTAAATGAGTTCTTTGTAAAGGAATCCAATTTTAATTTATCTCCAGAGCTCCTAGAATGAATGCCCAAGAAGAGATGATTTATGTTTTTTCTTGTTTTGATTTGAATCACGTGAGTGCATGCATGCATCTGTGTGGGGGTATGCACACATGATTGTAGGTGACCACAGAGGCCAGAAGATGACATCAAATCATCTGAAGCTAGAACCACCCATACAGACGCTGGGAATGAAACCCCAGTCCTCTTTAATGCCAATAACCACTGAACCATTTCTCCATCCCTTATGATATTTTGAAATAAGCCTTATCATTTTTATTTTAGAAAAGCAGTACACACTAATTAAGATTTAAGAAATTTCATGTACATATAAAGATAATTCACATCACTCACAATTTCTCCATCTACTCAAGTGAAGACTGCATCTCAGACTGATATAGACCACTTCTCTACCAACATCTTGATAAGGTTAAGCAGCCTCTAAATTATTCCCAATAGTATGTGGACTAGAGATCAGATGTCAGATCCGACCTTGGCTTAATGTTTCAGAAGAACCTGAAGACATAGATGTGACTAAGAATGAAAGAGAGGGACAACATCAACTGTTGACTGGGATGCGGAGAAACTGGAATTCTCTCTGTGCCAGTGGGAATTTAAACTGGTCCAATTGCTCTGGAAACCTGGAAATTTATTTTCATGATAAAGATATATTTGTGTCCAATAAGCCCCACTCCTAGTGGGCTCCCATCTAATGTGGGAACTGTCTTGACAAGAAGAGATTAAGACAGAAACAGTGGGGGGAGACCATTTGCAGACCAGGAAGATAACCATTCACAAGCCAAGAAGAGAACCAACCCCGCTGATACCGTGACCTCAGACCTCTCCCCTCAGAAATGTCACAAAACACATTTTTGTTAAGTCACCCAGTGTCTACTGTTTGGTTATGGCAGACCTGACAAACCAATATTATACCCAAGAGAAAGAGGTGTCCACACTCACTAACAGACTGCAGTAATACTCACGGCATATTTAGTTACAGTATCCCAGATGAGAAATAACTCTGCTTAACTTAATTTCTATTGCTGTGATAAAAAATACCCTGACAACAAGCTACTTGGGAGAGAAAGGGTTTCTATTCAGCTGACAACTCCAGGTTACAATCCATCACTGTAGGGAAGGCAATGAAGAAACTTGAAGCAGCTGGGCACATCACATCCTCAGTCAAGAGCAGAGATGAATGCATGGGTCCACATTTACTTGTTTGTGCTCTGTTTAACGTCTCAGGTCTTATACAGAACAGGACACTCTGCCTAGGGAATGGTGGGCTGGGCCTTCCCACATCAATTAACTTAAGTCAGCCCCCCCACCACCACATGACCATGATGACAGGTTAACCATTGTAGACAATGCCTCTCTTCCCAAATGATTGATTCTAGGCTATGTCAATTTGACAATTAAAGCTGATCACTACAAACCCGAATGTCCTCAGATCAGAGGATGCACAGAGAGAGAAAATAGCTGTGATATATTCACACAAGAGAATACCACAGGTAATGAAAAAGAACAAACAAGAAAGATGGATTTCATGGACACTGTCACAAGAAAGAAACCAGCTATGACAATACATGCTGTTTGATTCCAGCTATAATTTTCAGGTAAACCTAATCCACATTCTAGAAGCCAGCATAGGGGATGTATCTGGGAAGACTTCCAAGGTAGCCTGTTGAAAATCAGAACTGCTTTAGGTCTTACTCTGGATTTGGCTATGTGCTGTAGACGTGTGGGAATGATCAGTCAAGCTCTAATGGCTGCACCTTTTCTGTTGCGGTCGGTGATGAAAATTATGGAAAATCATAGGTGATATTTTCACAACGTTGGAGCTATTATTAATGCCCTCGAACATTTAGAGATGGTAAAAAAACAAACTTTAGAATACATGTTTATGGTAGTACAATAGATAATTGCAAAATTATTCATTAAATGTATAACATAGCATGGTTTTTACCACAGTAAAAATGTTCTAACAAGAAAGCTGTGTGGTTCAGAGACACACCTTCAGAGGTTATGTGACTCTATACATGAGCATAAACAAGTCAGAACTACATCCCAGTGTCTAGAAGATGATGTGCACATTTATTTTCATGTTTTTCTTCCACAAGCTTTCATCCTCAGTGTAAAGCTATGACTTTGAACACAAGGCAGAAATATTTAGTTGAATTCCTTCTAGATTCTCCTCTGCAAGGATTCTTTAAGATTTTCTTTACTTTATAAGTTTAGCCAGCTGTCTTCCCTGATGGTTCAGATGAAGGTTGTAAGGAGCCTCCTATGAATGAACACATCACTGAACTCAAGGGAAGTTTGAAGATTTGGTAGCAGGACCTCCATTTCCAATGAGCAGCCCCCCACCAGCTTGTTTGTGATTGGTTGGCTGGAGATGTTTATTAGAAGGTCATAATTAACGTGGCAGGTGCCTTTGTTACATTCAAATAATAATAACAGCGGAGAAAGCAGGCTTATAATTACTTGGGCTTTTTTGGGGCTCCAGTGGTGCTGCTGCTGATAATAAGCACAGAACATGACACTGGATTGTGTGCTCAGTATGGGGGTGATTCACATTCAGCTGGCTTTGGAGGGGGTGGGGTCTGTGCAAAGTAGACTTGAATTTAAACAAAAAATAGGAACTACGATTAACTCCTAATGGCATGTAAGTGAAGAGTTGGGCTGCTTCTCTCCATTTCTTTCCTCACAGAGCTGGTCCCCGGGATCTCTCCCCTATGAGTCCAGTTCACTCTTTACCATCTTATCTGAAAATGTTCACTGTGGCAAGCTGCCTCTGCTAACTGAGTAAAGTCAGGAACCTAACGCTGGCCTGGGACTAGGTGACATGCAGGAAAGGGCAACCGTAGTGGCTGGGGCTGGCCTCCCTATTTTGTATGGACTGTATCTTGCTCCCTACATCTCTGTCACATGAAACCCTGACTAGAAGAAAGAGCAGCACATGGAAATGCTTGCGATGGAAGAAATGATACAAAACTCAGTTGCAAAGGTCAGGGGGTGTGGCTAGACTAGGGAGGGAGGAGAGTACCCCAAGAGAATCATGATGATCTCAGGTATTGCGAAGGAACCTCGCTGACCTCTGGAAGCCAATGGAGAAATTTCGGAAAAAGACAAGCACAGACTGGAGAGATCAGTTACGTCCCAGAGGAGAGACAGCGATGCCCATTAACACCGATACTGACCAATTTAACAACAGCAGTAATGAAGGCCAGTACTTCCCTCATCCACACCCACACACAGGCTACAGCACGCACCACCTCTGCTGGCAAGGAAGGGACAGCTATCTATCTGAACAGATAGCAGCTTGGGACAGGCAGAGGATGGGAAATGTCAAGATCGTGCAACCTGTGAAAAGGTTAAAAGCCCCACCCCCAAACAAGCTGAAGCTTTGCGTGCAGGAGGCAGGCACAACGCAAAAATGAAGGTAAATCCCAAGGCAGGTATTTGGCAGCTGAGCTTGGAAGGAAAGGAAGGGATGAGAGCATGGCTGCCGGCTGCCGAGGGCTGCTCGCTGCTCAGCACACCCGTGTCCTTTCAATTAATTCTCGTCTAAGCCTGCAAGGACCTCTTGCTCTCCACACCTTACAAGCAAGGAAACTGAGGCATAGAGGTCAAATGCCTTGACCAAATGGTTAAGCAATCTTGTCCTTGGCTTTCTTTCCATAGATTAGTCTCTACCACAAGCTACAGTATAATTTAAACACTTTCTCCAGAGCTTTAGTGACCACAAGGAAGCCCAGTGATCCCAGCATTAAAGTACAGACCTGTTAAATCCCAAAGAGGATTTAGGTTTAATGCAGGTCCCTAAGGGATGTGGACCTAAGTGATCTGTGACTCAAACCTAGCCTCATACATGAAGGGTCTTTCTTTTTATCATATTTCATAGATGCATATGACATATTTTGGGCAAGTTGGCCCCCAATGTCCTTCCTTCCAAATCCTCCCACCAAACACACCTTTTGATAGTATAGCTCCAATTTAACTGGTGAGAAAGTGAGTTAGAGAGATGGTTCAGCTACTGAAAGCATGTACTGCTCTTACAAAGGATGTGAGTTTGGTTCCCAGGACCCAGCGGCTTACAACTGCCTGTCATTCCTGCTCCAGGGGATCTGACACACATCTGGTCTCTGTGGGCACTGTGCTCACATGCACAGTACCCCCCCCAACACATATACACACATAATTTAAAATTTTAGATAAATAAATGAGAAGTGAGTCAGAGGGGTCAAGTTATTTGCCTAGGGGAACACAGCTGGTAAGTGTGGATGAGTCAGCTCTGCTTATTCTACCCAGAAGAAGACAGGGCACAGGGCATACCTCACAGGACTGAGGACACCAAGCTCTTTCATTGCTTGCAGAGCCATGCTGAAGAACAACATAGCAATTAACGACTGTACCACTCTCATCTCTTTATATCTCTCTGATATTCAACTTATCAAAAAGTCCTCTTTACTCTGTTCACAAACTCTAAAGAGAATCCATCCATGCCTCTCAGTGCCCACACTGTGACTATGATAAATAATATCGACTGTCAAGTTGACAGGATTTGGAGACAAGCCTCTAGATATGCCTGTACACAGATCTAGATCACACTGAGTTAGGAAGACCCACCTTAACCATAGGCAATAACCTTCCACCTGCTGGTGAACAAAAAGGAAAAGGCGAACATCACCCCAGCATTCATCTCTGTTTCCTGTGCTTTGAGCAGCCACCACTTGCTCCTGCCGCCGTGACTTTCCCGCCATGGTGTGCTGTATCCTCGAACTGTGAGCCAAAATAAACACTTCTTTCCTTAAGTCACTTTCGTCAGGTATTTTGTCACAGAAACAAGAAAAAATGACTAACAGTGGCCCCAAACCTCTTGTCTCTGAACTGTAACAATGGGTCCCCCACTGCTTGTTCTGTGTGTAACCTTGCCTCCTCCCCAAACACACAGAGCAACCAGAATGGTTCTGTTGAGAGGTGATCACTTCACATCACGCAGAACAAATCCAAGTCCCTCACAAGGGGCCCACAGAGCCTTGTGTGAACCAACTGCCCTCCCCAGCTCCTCTCCAGCCTCATCTTCCACACTACCCTCTGCACTTTCTCTGCCCCAGCTCCTCATCCCCCACCATGCATATTAAATGTACATGTCCCCCCATTATCTCCTCACCCCTGCTCTGGTATTGCTTGCCCCATAATCCCTGACATGGCCCAGAGTTACTTGTTTTTTAACTGGCACCACCCCCTGTTCAAAATAAGCTCCATGACAGATTGGAAAAAGAGGCTTTGCTTAGCTCGTTGCTATATCTCAGTGTCTGCTGCAGAGTAGGCGCCAAAATATATATATATATATATATATATATATATATATATTTGATGAATGAATGCATTAATAAGTGACCTTAAAATACAGAAAATCAGATGGTGGAGATGGAAGGTTTACACTTGTTAAAGACCCCAATTATAAGAGTACATAATGAGGGGCCAGAGACTGGCTCAAGTCTTTACCACACCAACCTCATGACCTGAGTCTGATCCCTGGAATTGATGTGAAAAAACCACAGATGGCAGATGCGTCTGTAGTCCCAGTGCTCCTACAGGGATCCGGGAAGTAGAAACAAAGACTGTCCCAGAAGCTCAGGGCCAGCTAACCTGGAATACGCAGTGCAGCTAAAACAATACGAGAGATCTTGCATTAGCAAGTTGGATGGCAAGAACCAACTCCCATGTTCTGTAACCTTCTCATGAGTATTGTGGCAGGTGCATGCCAACACATTCCCACACATGTGCGCATGAGTGCGCGCGTGCACACGCACACCACACACACACACACACACACACACACACACACGATAAAAGAGTAAGGAAAGATAAAATGTGTTCACAGAGTGCCTACCATGTGCTGCACAGCAGCTAGGAGGGCAGCTCAGCTCCAATAGGCCTAGATCCTCTTCCAGGTTTGGCCACTTATAAGCTACTGACTTGAGGCAGTGGCCTGCATGCCCCCAGCCTCAGTTGCTCCACCTATACCCTAAGGATAATGACAGCATCTCTCTTGCAGAATATATGGAACATGATGCTTTGTAAGTGTCTAGTACCTAGCAAGTGGCACTGAACTCTAGTTATTTTGATTTTCATACCATATGAGCTTCCTAAGTTGAAAAGAACCCCTATCTCCTAAAGGACAATCAAGAGAGACTTCCCAAGCCTGGATTTTTGCAGAAATGTACTAGTGAGGAGAAGAATTCCATGACACTAGATGACCTAAGTGAATATTCTTCTTTCATGTCCTCTTGACCTTTTATATTTAAATTTAGAAATGATGCAGTCCATGGAAACCGCACCCGAGTCAAGTGGACAGAAGCACCCTACAGCTTTATCTCTAATGCCAGGTGCTGATGGCCTAGAGCAATTCTAGAATCTGTTTCCCCCGATAAGAAAATGATCAGCAGTTACACTGTGCAAAATAGCATTTGGGCTTGACGAGCTATGGAAAAGGGCAGTTGTGTTTGAGATACAGATATTTGCTTGAAAAAATGGTAGTCTAATAGTTCTAGGAGGAAGGTCTTGAGATTAGCAACAATTCACTTACTTTTCATATACATAGACCCCTGCTGTTGGTTCTTACATTTAATCCAGGAGCCCTGAGCTTGCATTTTAACACAGAATATATTTCTCACATTATGGTTTGACTTTACATGTCCATCAGTGTCACTACCTTCTGAGCAAAAGGTAAACTGCAGAACTTCTTTACCATTTAATTCTACTTATATGGATTGTACAGGTGTGCATGCTGCTTTAAACACTAGAAAGATATTGTAAAAATGCTGTTTAAACCACTAAAAGTGGTTAACCAGTTATTCAAGGGCTGTTGGGACTTTGAATGAGACTTTTTTGTTGTTCTTTTCTGTATTGTTTAAAATTTCTAGAATTCCTGCAAATAATCTGTGGCAAAGAAAATAGCAACAGCATTATTTACTTTGAGAGAGGCAAAGTCATTGTCATCATTGTAATCATCATCACCTTCATCAGAAATATCATAGATGTAATCTGGCTATAGCCAGGTCATCACACTCTTGTGATTAGTACTATATACCATCTTTCCATGTAGGGAGACCAAATTGGAGGTCAAGGAGTTGATCATTTGCCTTTCTACTCAATGTAAGTTGAAGTTATTTGAGCATCTGTCTCAACAGTTTAAAAAATGTGGCTGATCTACCAAGTGGGACAATTGTCTGCTCACCTTCTATTTCCACCTGAGATGATGGAGGTGGGCAGTGTGGGTCCAAGAACTGGGAATCTGTTCAATACAGGTTTAGCTCTCTGGGTATGGAAGGCTGAATGCACAAGACATCACTCCCAACCATCTGACTTGAAGCTTGCTGTCAGCGCTCAGGTCAAAGGAGGGGATCTTCCTTTCCATCCATTGCTTTATTAATTAGTACTTGCTAAGAATCTATTATGGGCCTCAATATGATTTGGAGAAAATGTCTGCCTTTCGGAGTCCTACACTCAAGTAAGAAAGTCAGGTAAATGATAGCAATCTCCTAGGCAACTCATCTCAGAAGGATGATGCTGAGGGCCTGACTCTGGCTTCTTTTGTAGAGGACCCAAGTTCAGTTCCCAGCATCTATATGGCAGCTAACAATCATCTTTAACACCAGTTCCAAGGGATCTGGCATCCTCTTATGACCACCAGGGGCAATGCACACCTGTGTTACACTTATATGCATGCGCACAAAACACCCATACATGTAAATGCTTGACTAGATAGGACTTAACAAGTATGGCAGAATTCATGAGGTCGGGAGGGGGTGGAGACATGGATGGGAAAGTGTTCTAAATTTGATTAAGAACTGTTGAAGCTCGATAAAAATTTAAATAAGTAAAGAATTTTTTAAAAATTAAAATGATTTTTTAATTACAAAAGAAGAAGAATGATGCTGGGTAGTCTATAAGGCAGGTGCTGAAAGAGCCTAAATCAAAGGTTAGCACATCATGAAATTAATAACTTTTTTTACATTTTTGAACAGTTGTAAAATTCCAGAATAGTGTGCATTACGGACCTGAGGTATCCCAGAAAGCCTAAAACACAATCTAAGAAAGGTTATTTATACCTGAAAGAGTAGAAACAGGCCAGAAGGAACATATTTGTATTCTCACCATTTGGGAGGCTGTGTCAGGAGGATTATTACTAAGGTCAAGGCCATCCTTGGATACATAACAAGCCTCTATCTAAAAACAGCTGCTTATCCCTGAAAGGACAGGGCAGGTAACAGGAAGAGTGTAAATAGGCAAGTTGCAACACTGAAGCAAAATCTGAAGAACCAAAAGCCACTCACAGGATTAGCCTACAGGATCTAGAAAAAAGTAAAAAAAGAAAATAGTAACAATAACCCAAGCAGAGAGAAAGGCATCACAGCTGAAGCATTGTGGAGGACAGGAGGAGAGTGCAAGGTGCTAGAGAAATAGTCAAGCCTAGAGTGTAATTAGCAATGGGAATAGTGAGCTCTGCATTTCATGCATCTATCATTTATGTTTTACCCTCAGTAGATAAGATGGATGGATAGAAAGATAGATGATAGATAGATAGATAGATAGATAGATAGATAGATGACAGATGATAGATGGATAGATAAGGTCATAGATGATTAAAGAGATGTAGATAGGAGATAGATGATAGATATATAGATAATAGACCATAGAGATAAACAGATAGGGAGGCAGATGATAAAGATATATAGATGATAGATAGATAGATGATAGAGTAATGTTACTTTGAGTCTGAAATAATTCTAGACTCACAGAAAGTCAAAAAGCAGTACATAGAGTTCTCAGAACCATTCACCCAGCTCCCCAGAAAGTGACATCTTATTTCTTATAGAATCAAGAAGTTGACATTGGCACAGTTGACCACATAAGTATAACACATGTATTAGTTATTTTCTCTTGCCGTTAATGATAAAACACCATGATCAAAAGTGACTTATCTGAAGCACAGACACAAGCAGCAAGCACTGCAGCAGAACAAGAAGCTGAGAACTCAACCACAAACGTCAAACAGAGAGCGAGCTAGAAGCTGGGCGAGACTATGACATTCTCCCACCACCAAAACCACGCCTCCTAAGGTTCTGTGGTCTTCCCGAACATTCATTTGGTTGTTGCTCCCACTCCGTCAAGGTGCTGGCTGTTATAGTGATCGTGGGTACTGAGAACAAAAGAAAATCAATCCATTCTCTTTACCAAAATGCCTGGGTCTCCCATACGGGCTGAACCACTTCTGGAACAGAATCCATATTCTTTTTTTTTTTTTTTTTTTTTGGTCTTTCGAGACAGGTCTCCCTGTTATCCCAGCTGACCTGGGAACTCACTCTATAGACCAGGCTGGCCTCGGACTCACAGAGATCCGCGTGTCTCTGCCTCCCAAGTGCTAGGATTAAAGGCATGCGCACCACACCGGCATTTATTTATTTCTGATATGTTATGAATGTACTGTCTGCATGCAAATTTGTGCACCCATCTGTGCAATGCGCGGAGGTCAGAAGAGGTGCGAATTTCCCTGGAACTGGATTTCTCCTGGAATTGGAGTTTCAGACGGTTCTCGGCCGCCATGTGGGTGCTGCGGATCGAACCCGGGTCCTCTGTAAGAGCGGTCGGCGCTCTTAACCGCTAGGCCATCTCTCCAGCCCCCAGAATCCAATTCTTACAAACAATAAACTACAGAATTTTTAAGTTTTCAGATAATCGTGATGATTAGCCAAGCAATTTAAGAACCACTCAAGGGCTGGAGAGATAGCCTAGCGGTTAAGAGCACCGACTGCCCTTGCAGAGGACCCGGGTTCGATCCCCAGCACCCACATGGTGACTAAGAACCATCTGTAATTCCAATTTCAGGAGAACTCCAGTTCCAGGGGAATCCAACACCCTCTTCTGACCTCCGTGGCATTGCACGACATGGGTGCACAAACCTACAAGCAGACAGTGCACTCATACACATACAAAAATAAATAAAATTTAAAAAAAAGAACCACTCAAAAATACATAGAGAGCACCCTCTTGAACTAACATTAGCTGCTTTATGACTTAACCAAACAGCCCCAGGGTACATTAGAGCTCCAACCCAGGGGACCAAGAACAAACCCTGGAGTCAGAGAGCCTGAACCCAAACCCTTCTTAAAGGTAGTCACGGAAGGGTTACCTTTAAGAGAAGGTCTCATAATTTCTCTGAACCTCATTTGCATCACTTCTAACATGTGGACCATATTTGTGTCTACCTTATAGGGCTGTTTAGAGTTCAAATGAATTCATTTATGTGAAATGCATGGAACAGCAACCCAAAATAGCACTGTAGTGTCTGCAATAATTTTTTTCCATGAAATGTGTTAGGAGCTGCGAGAATTAGACTCAAGATTTAGTAAATCACAACAGCGTAAGATTGCATTTTCATTGGCCCATAATTTAAGAAACTACATACAATCACTGAGAATCCGTAAGAAGCCACAGAAACAAGTCACATAAAGTCCCACGGAATCTTTGGAAGAACACACAAGCTGTTAAGATTCTGAAACTAGATTAAGATAAAAGCATGACAGTAAATGCTGGACAGAAATGTAGTTTGTTTTTTCATTAGAGCTGCAGCAGGAATTAATCAGCCTGATACCAAACCACAGTGTTGTTCTTTAGCACATCACAATGGCTTAACACAGTCCAGAAGAGTGAGTGGTTATGACCAAATGTCCTTTCCTCCTCCCTACTTCCACTTCAGATCAAAGTCTAGAGAATGAACTCAAATAGGCTTATAGACTTCTATTTAAAAAGTAGTTTCTCACCGGGTGTGGTGGAGCACGCCTTTAATCCCAGCACTTGGAAGGCAGAGGCAGGCGGATCTCTGTGAGTTCAAGGCCAGCCTGGTCTACAGACTGAGTTCCAGGACAGCTGGGGCTACAGGGAGACCCTGTCTCAAAATAAAGACATAAATAAATAAATAAATAAATAAATAAATAAATAGTAGCTTCTCAGCAGTGCATGGTGGCACACGCCCTTAATCTCTGCACTCAGGGAGGCAAAGGCAGGCAGATCTCTGTGACTTCAAAACCACCCTGGTCTACATAGTGAGTTCTAGGCTAGCTGGGGCTACAGAGAGACCCTGTCTCAAACAGACCAAAAAAAGAAACAAAAAACAATGGTGAGTTCTCAGAGTTGGCAGAAACCCACTTGAAAACCGCAAATATTAGCATTATGATCAGGCTCTGGAAAGCATAGACCTACTGAGGTGTATCACAAAGACAGGAGCAGTTTGACATTAGTCCAGCATACCTGGATGGCCTTCCCTAGTCTTAAACCAATGTTGAAAGCAATGGCTGAAATCCAAAGACTTGGGTGAAAGATCTTACACAGCCTTCCAGCTCAAGGACCTTGGACCCAAGCTCTGGAATTGGTACCATGAGCTTACATGGGAGTTCTAAAATAAGGTAAACAGACCTCCACAGCTCCTGTGTGCAATGCCCCACCTGTAGGTACAATATACCCCACATTTTCTGGAGAAGGCTTCCCTGTGATAACCTGTTATACTCCCTGTGTCTTCCTCCTCAGGTTGGATCTATACTGCTGGATTCAGTAAATGCCCTCAATTTCCTGGGGTGGGGGGGGGGGAGGATCTGCCTCTGCACCGAGGACTGTGTTGCCGGGCTATGACCCAGGATTCATCCTTGGGACTCTAGCTCCCACCAGATAAACTAACTCCTATTTCAAGCCAGCCACATGCCCACAGTGTCTCTTCAAAGTCAGAATGGCTCAGTTAGCAACTAGTCCCTCTGCGAGGACTAGATGCCTCCCTTCCTGTTCACATACTCCTAGAAAAATAAGCACTCAAATTCTTACTTCGGATTCATTGATTAGATACCTGTGCAGCAGTGCCATACAAGGTGAAGAGGCCATACCGTAGACACAGGAATATTAGTTTTCCTGTAACTGCTATATTAAATTACCATGAATAAAATGGATAAAATAAACAACAGAACTGATGTCTTTACACCTTAGGAGACCAGGAGTTCAAAATAATCTTTTAGGGCTAAACAGGAACATCCCTTCTGGAGGCTCCAGAGGACTTTTCTCTACCTCCTCCTGGGCTGGAGGTCAGCCTGTGGCTGTATCCCTAAAGCTCAATGTCAGTGTCTTGAGCATTTTTTTCTGCCTGGGTAGTCCCACTGCATCCTACTCTCCTCTGTGAATAGGTTATCTCCCTCTGCCTGTCTCAGACAATGCCATTTGCTGTGTGATTTGAGCAAGCATCTACTCACCCTCAATAGGCAACCAATGACAAAACAGTAAGGATACTACCACAAAGCCCAACTCAGTGAACCAGAGTTTATTGGGGTGACTTATAAAAATATAGGCAAGGGGTTACTCTAAGGAGCAGAAATGACTCAAAGAAAGATACATTACTAAAGCCCACCCCAGCTTGAGTGACAGCTCATGAAATCTGGAAACCTAGAGCACACTGCACAGCTTACAGGAAGCCTGACATGTTGGACAGTGTCCTTTCTAGGTAACTCAATTGTCTGAGCCTCTTCCAGGCAGCTCTGCTGATCTCCCTTGTCTAAGCAGCTCAACTAGTCTGAGTGTCCCTCAGCAGTTTAGGGAAGGAGTGGTCTAGTGAACCTGGTCAATTTCAGGGACTTCCTGGAGCTGTTGAATTGTTTACTTCCTACACTCACCCCTCAAAATAGCCTGGTGTTGACCTTCCTTTAGACATCCTGCTACTTACCCAACTTCCCCCCAGGAAGTAAGGAGGAATCTAGGAGGAATTGCTACATAACAACATCTGTTATCCTGTTCAGAGTCTGAGTAATTCAGGAATTATTCCAAGATTCTTAATTTAACAATATCCACAAAGACTTTTCTTACAAAATAAGATCATTCAAACAAGTTCCATGCATCATAAACTGGCCGCTAGTACTCAGTCTACTTCCAAAGAGAAGCCATGTTCATTAAATGCCTACTATGGGCTCCAACCTTCCCTCAAGAAAAGTTTCATGTGCTAAACATCTTCATTCCAGTTATAGCAATAATCTAAGCATTTAAAAAGGAAAACCAATAAATCATGTGAATAGAACCACCTTTTCATCATAGATGAAATAGAAATGAACAACCCTGACCCACAAACACAAACCCCATCACTCACATCTTTATCTGCAACAAGTTCTTGCCTTTCCAAACTCAGCTCACTCTCCAGGGGGCCTTTACTTACTGCAGGCCAAGCTGTGTCCCTTATTCAGGGCCTGGGCTTGTTCCTGACTTTCTGGTGTTGCTTTATATCTCAAAAGAGCATGGTTCCTCCAAATCCAGAGACCATGTATTCAAGTACGGGTGTGGCTGTGGTTACACATGTGTGTTGGGGTACATGTACCCTCTGATAAATTCTCTTTTTTTTTTTGTTTTTTTGAAACTGGGTCTCCCTGTAACCCCAGCTGTCCTGGAACTTGTTATGCAGACTGGCTGACCTTGAACTCACAGAGATCCACCTGCCTCTGCCTCCAGAGTGTTGGGATTAAAGGTGTGTGCCACCATACACAGCATTCTAATATACTCTTGTCCTTGTGTCTCCTACAGTGTGAAGGCCCAGAGAGCCAGGACCATGACTGAGAATATCTGAGGGAGAGGGTACTGTTAAGGGAGCCCAGCAAAGACCGTAGTAACTAGAGGGAGGTTTTCTAGGAGAGGAGCAAAATCAAAGGACAGACACTGTGTGTTGAGGAAAGTTACCATGGTCTGGGAGGGACTCAGATTTGAGGAAATCACCTTGTTAGGTCAGGGCTCAGGGTGAATTGAGGCAAAACTGTCCATCTTGGAGGTTAGTTCAGTAATAAACAGGATGTTCTAAGGAAGATCCATCTGCTGGGAAGCTCCTTGAGCTCAGGAAGTAAACAACTGAAAAGCTTCAGGAAGTCCCTGAAACTGACCAGATTCATTAGGCCAGGCCAGGCACTCCTGCCTCCCCGCCACAACACCCGGTTTCCGGTTTCAGAAACAGTAATGACTGCTAGGAGAAGGGCCTTTCCCAGGAGCTGAGCTGCCTAGAAGAAGCTCTCGGGCCTGCAGGCTGTGTGGCGTGCTCCCTGCTATCCTGAGCTGTAGCCGGTGCTGGGGTGGGCTTTGGTGATGCAGCCGTCCCATGTCATTGCTGCTGCTTCTAGAGCTTGTGTTTGCCTGCGAAAACCACCAGATGGAGTTCCAAATTCCCACAAGACCAGCGGAACTGAGCCCCCCCAATCTATAAAAGGCCCTCCCCAACTCCCTGATGCTCACTTTCTCGTGGTCCTCCACGAGAGAATTTCCTGGAATAAATGCTTGCCTTCGTTTACTTTTTAATTCTGACTGATATGGCCTTTATCTCGGCATCAGAAACCTCTTACACGTAAGTAGGGCTGGTAAGAGTGAGAATGAGTGAGACCCTGGAGGCTACCACCACTGGATTCTGAGTAGCAGTGAGCCAGGCACTGTTGGGCAGGGGATATTTGGCGAAGGTGATGAAGGTAGCTGATTCTACTACATAGGACCACTGCTCTGGAACAGAGCCTGCAGACCTCACCCCGCCTCATTTGGGATGGCATCCAGTGGTTTGCAGAACTGTTCACGCATCATTTAAACTGGACTTCATTGCAAGTCTGAGATGGAGGCAGGGAGCCCTGTTTGTCAAAGAAGCAAAGGATGCTCAGAAAATGAGTGATCCCACCTACCAAGTGGCCTGCTTTGAACATTTTATCAAGCAAAAGAGTATCTCAGAAATCACAAGGCGAGTTGCCAAGTTTGACATATCTGCCGTCTCTGTGCCTTCTGCTTCTTCTGTCCTATGAGGTGGACTAGGGGAGGTGTCTCTGCTTAACACTGAGAAACAGAGGCACAGATGGGGTACATGACTTGCCTAAAACCAGAGAGCAAGTGGCATAATTGAAGGCATGTAGCTGAGGACGTAGCAACACTAATAATAACATAATTAGTGTCTACTATATATGACCAGCACTGGAACACACCAGGCGCTTTGCCAACATCCTTTCACTAAGTCTTTCAACTACAGGATTCTGTATCCTTGTCTGTATGTGTCTTTGGGAAGAGGGGAATATGGTGTACGTGACTGATGAATGCACAGGTGTGCATATGTGTATGTCATTGGGGAGGGGAATATGGTGTATATGACTGATGTATGGACAGGTGTGCATATGTGTTTGTCATTGGGGAGGGGAATATGGTGTATATGACTGATGTATGGACAGGTTTGCATATGTGTATGTCATTGGGGAGGGGAATATGGTGTATAAGACTGATACATGCACAGGTGTGTATGGGCACATATTGCCATGCATATGTGGGGGCCAGAGAAGGACATCTGGTGGCCTGCTCTGTCACTCTCCACCCATTCCCTTGAGATAAGATCTCTCACTGAACCTGGAACGAGGCTGGTGGCCAGAAAGTCCCAGTGATTCTCTTGTCTGCACCCCTCACAGCACTGGGGCTACAGGGGTTGTAGGTATGTGGAGTGATTCTCCTGTCTCCACCGCCCCTATGGTACTGGGGCTACAGACACGTGTAGCCACCTCTGGCTTTTTACACAGGTCCTCATGCTTGTGCAGCAAGCGTCCCCATGCGTGGATCCATCTCCTTGGACTCTTGGGTATTGTTTCTGTGACAGTTGTACAGATGAGTCCAATTAGTTCTGGGGAGATGATGGATCCAGGGAAGAACCTTCTCAGAATGCAGGGGAGTCTAAAGCCTTGTCCACTGTCATCATGTCTTGCCTGTCCTGGAAACATTCAGAGCCCTCCTCTTTCCCTCATACTTCCCTGGTTTTAGTTCTTTTTCTCCTTGGACAAATGTGCTGCTTCCTCTCTCCCTTGTAAATGAGCGTCTGGTTCTGCACCTTGTCTTCCACCTGACTCCCCCAAATCCTAAGAGACCCTGATCTTGGAAGAAGCCTAGAGAAGGCAGCAGGAGGGGCTGTTGGATATCACAGCCCCAAAAGCCAGCTTGGTTTAGCACTCTGCAAATAGAGACGTGCCTTTAATTATGTCTGTTAACTCAGCACAGGGCGGGAGCCAGGGAGCAGATGATCCAAAGCCCCAAGCAAAAAGCCCTTCCAAGCTGTGCGTGAGTGCTGTGGTTGCCCTTAATTCCATTTGTCACCTGCTAGGCAGCTGCCTAGCTCTTGATGGAGCTATAGCAACTGACATCATGCATTTAGGCAAAACTGTCAGGTATCTATGTTTTGACTTCTAAACATACTGATGTCTGAAAGAAAAGCAAGAGAATCTATCCTCCTGAGATCTAAGTCTGAGCATGTTGGGCTGGGGAGAGGGAATTCACTTCTATTAGATACCTGCTGCATGTTTTTGCATGACAGTACTGCAATGCAATCATTTGAAAGCAGCATTTCATTACCCGGCGAGTTGGGAAGAATGGGCTTTCGGTGCTTAGTCCTGTACCTGGTCTTGACCTCAAATTAAAAAAACAAACAACTGAATTCCAGCTGAGTGTGGTGGTCCATACCATAGCTCCAGCACTTGAAAGGCGGAGACAGGAGGATTTCCACACGTTCAAAGCCAGACTGTGTCACACAGTGAATTCCAGACCAGCAAGGATTATACATTGAAAGTGCCACAAATGATCACAATCTGCCCTTGTTTCCTGGCTATATCCTCACTTAGCACAGTTCCTGAGACAAAAAAATATGTGTAGAATGGATGGATACATGGAAAGATGGATGGATGGATGGATGGATGGATGGATGGATGGATGGATGGATGGATGGTGGGCCAAGCAGATGGTAATTTTTATTCCTACGTGTGTTGTTCTCTTTCAGCCCATCCAGCCCCTTGCTGTATGACACTATTCTTGAGGAAATGTAAACAAACATCTACTCACCCCTGAGAACTGATGACAGACTAAAGTAGGGATACCACCAAAGTCCGACTTGATGAACCTGTTAATTTATTGGGGTTATGTACAGGCGTATGGGTGATTCGTAGGGAGCTGCAACTCATGAAAGCTGGAACCCTAGAGCTGTCTGCTCAACTTGCAGCAACTCAACAGGTCAGAGTATCTCTTCTTCTCAAGAGTCCTTACCATATGTAACACCTTGGGAAGTGAGGGGCCTTGTGCATCTGGTAAGTTTCAGGGGCTTCCTGAGACTTCGACCTGAAGTGCCTTCCTATACCACGAGCATTTTCTATACCTTTGGACACAGCTTACCTCCTACTATAGATGACAAAGGTGCTGAATGCCAACTTCCACAGGCCCCTGTCAGTCAGATGTGCCTGCTGTGGAGAATTCAAGTTGTCAACGGTGAAACATGGAGTGAAATCCATTCTGAAGATGTATAAAATCAGTGGCAGCTTCTTCCAACATCCCTGGGCATGAAGGACAACTGAGCTACCAGAACAGCCATGTCTAGGACTGTTGAGTGGTTCAGTCTCTAGGACAATGTTGGAGATGAGTCCCAGCACTTGGGCTGAAAGATGTATTTACTGCTTCCATGCCCCTCTGAGGTAAATCCAGGCTTAGCTTCTGTTTCCTACAACTCAAGTCCCTCGTGTTCATTTCATTGATAAGAGATAAAAGAAATGATAGTAAGACAGTAACAAGACATGCCCAGGGTGACAGCTAAGTGGCAGAGCCAGTTTACATGTCCTTGTCTAGAGATACTAAAGTCCATATCCTTCCACCTGTCTACACCAAGCTTTCCAAAAGAAAGAGGTCTAATTAAACCACTTGGCTGCAGAGAATGCAACTTCATATCTCTTTAGAGCAGTCACCAATCTGTTTCTAGTCAAGCTTGCAGGTCAATGCCCAGTTTCTCTGGAAGCTGAGGCAGGAGGATCATAGGTTCAAAGACTGTCTAGGTGTCAGAGTGAGCTCAAGATTAGTCTGGGCAACTTACTGAGGCCATATTTCAAAATGAAAAAATAAAAAAATGCAAGGGTAGGGTAGAGAGAGGTCAATATAATAGTGCTTGCTCAGGACTCTTGAGGCCCTGGGTTCAATCCCCAGAACTGAAAAACAAAAACACCAGTACTTTCCTTTGTCTACACAATGACATGGACAAGTGGGCACATGGGGGTCTACCATGTAAGCCTCATTGTGGGTGCTCTGTAAAAGCCAGCCCAGCCATCTGGACCTCAGAGCTCTGGTTAAAAAGAGAAATCCATTTGTCCAGCATTAATCAAAAGAAGTCCTCAAATTCGGGCAGAATGGACTCAATTTTTAATTGGGTTCAAGTCAGATAATTACTCAGCTGCCCATAAAATTCATTTTAACTTATTAAATGGAGCTTCCAAAATAGCAATGCCATGGAGTGTGGCCAGTTACGTGGGTAATTTGTCTGAAGGAAAATGCATCAGTCTAAAACCTGGATCCTTTATTGTCCAGCAGCTGAAGGCCTTGGACAAGTGACTCAACCTCTCTGAACTGCAATTTCCTTGCCTTTAAATGGGTTTGGTATTTATATCTGTTTCATAGAAGTGTCAAGGGCATACAAGAGACATTTATGTAAGCTAGTGCATGGGCTAGCACAGAGAAGGTTCTGCAGAACTTTTACAAGGAAAATCCCTTAGCATAGATACAGGACTCAAGTTGCTGAGTAAAATTGCATGGAACTGCCCTCAGCAGTCTTGATTTATATACCCCTTTATCTCCTATAGGGTTGCAGCAGTTTTCATAGCCCCTAGCAGTTTATAAAAACATTTATTTTATAAAGCATTTTAAACAGATCTTTGCAAACTGGTAATGTCATGCTGAGAAAAGCCAGGTCAGGACACAGAAGCATAGACTGCACAGTAGATGTATTCAAGTGGTCTGTGGACTGAGAAGATTCTCATATGGGTCAATCACCATCAAAGGATCAAGGGCAGAGCAAAAATCAAAAGGCTACCTTCCAGAAGACAAGTATCATGTGTTCTCATTCACGAGAGAAAAATCAAAGAATTATTTTCCAGGAAGTAGAGTAGATTGGCAGGCTCTGAGACTAGGAAGGGAAGCCATGAAAAGGGATGGACGGAAGTGTATGAAGGGTACCAAAGTCCACATAGCAGGAGATGTTCTGTTCAGTTTTAACTGCCAACTTGCTGTAACCGTCTCATCTGAGAAATTTTCTAGATCATCTTGGCTAACAGGCTTGTTTGGGGGTAAATGTTTTGATTGTTAATTGAGGTGGGAAGACCAACTATTACAGGGGCTGGGCCCTGAGATGTGTTAGAGTGAGAAAAATCTAGCTCAGCTTAACCAGCAAGCCAGCAAGGATCCATTTATTTTCTCTCTCTCTTCTCTCTCTCTCTCTCTCTCTCTCTCTCTCTCTCTCTCTCTCTCTCTCTTCTTGACTATCTATGTGATACTTAAGCTTCTGATTTGACTTTCCCTCGGGGACGGACTGTAACCTGGAATTGTAAGCCAAATAAATCTTTTCTTCCTTAAGCAAAGGGGTGAAGCTGGGACAGAGGAATAAGTCCACATCAGAGTGTGATGGAGTTTACAACAATTTACTTCATATTATAAATAACTAGAAGAAAGGAGTCCAGAGGTTGTCATCACAAATTATAAATCTTTAAAGAGACAGAAGGAGAAGGGCTAATGATTTGATCATTATACATTTTATATGTATATTTCCTGATCACACTGCATCCCATAAATACAGTCAATCAATTAGAAATTTAAATGATTTTTAAAGACTTTGCCTTCAGTTGGTGTGCAGAGTGACTCCACTGGTGACCCTTAAAACTTCTAAAGTGGAATGGCAAAAGCCATGGTTGCCACAAAGTAGATGTGCTTGCCAGTAAGAGTTTAAGACAGGCAAAGCAACAGTGCTCTCTATTTTTTCTTTTTACTAACATCTCAAGTTTTATATCTGAAGTACAATTTCTCAGGCCTTACTGATTATTTATTTCTGGTTTTACTTTCCTTTTGGATGCTTAAGGCCACGCAGTTAGTCCAGATTAACCAAGGTTTTTGTTTTCTTAAGGTCAGTTGAGGATCTGGTCCTCAGGGGTCGCTTGGGGTTTTTTTCTCTCTTTTTTTTAAAGATGTGGAAAGAGATGCAGGACGACATGTGTGGCATGGTGTGGGAACTCGGGTGGGGTGGGGGGGCATGGAAAGGGGAGTGACTCTAGATTTGAGTGAGACATGATGTATGATATATGGAAAAAATTTAATAACAATAAAAAATAACTTCTAAAGAGGACCGAAGAGATGGCTCCAAGGTTAAGAACACTGGCTGCTCTTGCAGAAGACCTGGATTTAATTCCTAGCATCCACATGGCAGCTAACTAGTCCCAGGGCTCCAACATCCTTCTCTGACCCCCTCAGGCATTGTGTAAGAGGAGAGCACTTACATACAGGAAGCTACAACAGTCATACACACAAAATAAATATAAAAATAAATTAATTAAATAACTTTTGGGGGGTCTTTTTGAGACAGGGTCTCCCTGTAGCCCCAGCTGGCCTGGAACTCACTCTGTAGACCAGGCTGGCCTTGAACTTACAAAGATCTGCCTGCCTCTGCCTCCCAAGTGCTAGGATTAAAGGCGTGCACCACCACGCTCCCCATAAGGGACTCTGTAGCTGCTGCCCAATATGGCCAGGGGACCCAGGCCCCTCCCTCCCTCCCTCCCTTTGGGACTCACCAGAGCCCTACCTGACTGGGAACCTCCACTTGGAGACAAATAATTTTAACATACCCTGTGATAAAAAAAATGAGGTTTTATTATTTTTATTAAAGCTACGATATCATTCATTAGTTTCTTTATTAATAGTGAACCTAATTTTTAAAAAACCTGCAAAAGATTTGACAGTCTAATCCAATATTCCCTTGGTTTAGAAATTAGTGAAGCTGAGATCTGCGCACAGGGGAGGAGGGAAGCCACATCCTCACATGAATTCCCATGAAGGAGAAACTGAGGCAGAATGTAGATTTGCCTTTGTTTGAATTTCCAGGGTAAAATCCTTTAGTGGAGCAAGAAAAAATTAAATAGAACTCAGGATGAGCTCTTCAGCCACAGGCTTTTCCTTTTGGCATGGCAAAGCCAACTACACATCTGTCCATTGCAGTTACTCCTTTTTGCTGAAGTGGGAAACTCTTACTTTATTTTAAGACATACACCATTCCCTAAAGAGCTTTTTTTAAAAACTTGGGAACCAATTGTCGGTGTTCAAATTCTCACTCCATCGTTTGTGGCCAGTGTGTCCCAGCTTCTCTGACTTTTGTCAGATTTCTTACCCTCAAATTCACTCTCAGCCCACTTTGCTTGTTCACATTATGTGATTATGGACATTTGCGTTAACGACTCTTCTTTATTCAAGGTGCTCTGAGAGAAGTCCAAGAATCGGCCTCCTTTCAGTGTTCTGTCAAGCCCACCGACTGAGAGCAAATGACTCTGTGCCCACAGGCCCACAGCTGGTCCGTACAAGTCAGAACAGGACTCCAATTCTGCTCCATCGGGGTGAATTGTAAGGGTACCATCAGGTGGCTACTACCCCAGGCTTTGAAGATGTGAACGGTGCACACCTGTTTGCATTTGATCCAAGTGAATAAAGACACAGCGTGCACTTGGGCCACCTGTTAATCCCATCAAGAGCAAGGGTATCTGCCTAATGTAATTTGTTTGGCAGCCTCCCAGCAGGGGATGCCAAGACTCCCTGAACATTAAGTGTATTAATGTCCCCCCTTGGAGGAGATGTTCACTCTTAACCAATGTTCAATTCTTCAGCGGCAAGCTCTAGCCAGGAAATCTGTCCCTGCAGCAGAAGGAAAGGATCCAACTGTTCAGCTGAGTGGCACCTCATGAATAATTTTAATTTCTTCTACAAAAGTGAAACAAAAGGATTTGGTCAGTGTCACCACTGGATGACTGCACACCAAGGCTCTTTGAACCGATTGTTCTGACCTGACAGAGGAGAACATCCGGTCCAGGAAGGATGATGCTGAATGATTTATGTCTGTGGACAACAGATTCAGATGGTGTGGACAGATCAGGAAAGAAATCAGTTCGCAAACTTCTAATTAATGTATGTTTTATTTATGCATATGAAACCTGAAATATTCATGCGGATGGATGCATAATTGATGTGTCCCATAGAAAATGTGTATTATGGTGCATTTATAGGAAGTTCCCAATGTCCTCTGTCAAAGATGTAAAAAGGATTCTGCAGCTTCCGGCAGCTTTGGAACGCTCAGTGTTACTGGAAGTCTCAACATCTCTGTGCAACCTGGCGGCTGGTATTGCAAGGATACTCTTTGTAGTGTCATGTCTCTGAGAGGAGTGCACCAGCTCACCTTTCGTTTGGGGATGGGGAGCAGAGCCAAGAGGATTCTCGTATCAACATGTGCTGCACATTTTTCCAAGGCTACTTCATTTAATCTTGACAATAGTATCCATTCTATTATTCATCCTATGTTATGTACACTTAACCAAGTTGCAGAAAGGTAAAGGCAAATGTTCAAGGTCATACAATGAGGGAAGAGAGGAGCGAGAGTGTAAACACTTATTCTTTACATATCATAGCAATAATTGAAACTATTCCTGAGTGGCTCTCCTCACGAATGCTTAAAAGTAGTGGCTAACAAAAGAATGTGTGGGTGTGAATTCTAGAACACCATTCTTAGAACAAGATGGTACCCAAGTCATTTAGCCACTCTGATTTGATGTCCTCATCTGTAACGTGGGTGATGATAATCCCTCTCTCCATGGAATTGCCATGGAGTTGAAAGAAAAAAATACATACAAAATGTTATCACTTGTGCAGGGCTTAGGTGATAGCTGAGTTGTTAAAGCACTTGCTGCACAACTGGGAGAAACAGTTCTGATCCTCGGGATCCAGACAAAATGGTAGGTGAGTGCAAAGGCCCACCTTTATAGGTCTAGCCTCAGAAGACAGAGGAAGGGGTTCCTCTGGGCAGGCTGGCTAGCAGGACTAGCTATATTAGCACACTCTGGGTGCCGATTGAGAGACCTTGCCTTGATAAATAAGGTGGAACAGTAATCAGGGTCGATTCTTGACATCAACTTCAGGCATCCACATGCATGTGTATGCATACTCACAGCATAGAGGGGCCCACACACATACAAGCATGCATACATACATGTGTGCACACACACATGAAAATCAAAAAAGAAATATGTGTCTACTAAGAACATGATAAATGTCAGATCTTACTATTATTGTGGCTACTTTGTACAAGGAACTGAATTAGACACTAAACAATGTAACAGGGGCCTAAACATTTAAGTTTATTATCATACTACAAGTTACTACTTGTTAATTTATCAAAACTTACAGGAACACAGAGGACACAGGGAAATTCTTCTTGGAGATATTAATGAAACTGTTGAGTGTATATGTGTGTGTGTGTTTGTGCAAGAACATATGCATGTGTGTGCATACACATTTGGAGGCCAGAGGTTGATGCCAGGTGTCTTCTTCAATTGCTTCTCTGCCTTAATTTTTTTTTTGTCTTTTTGAGACAGGGTCTCCATGTAGGCCCAGCTGGCCTGGAACTCACTCTGTAGACCAGGTTGGCCTTAAACTCACAAAGACCCACCTGCCTCTGCCTCTCAAGTGCTAGGATTAAAGGAATGGGCCACCATGCCCAGCTATTTTTTGAGATAGGGTCTTTCACTGAACCTGGAGCTCACTGTTTCAGTTAGACTGCCTGGTCCGTGAGTCATAGGGACTCACTTTTCTCTGACCACCCCCAGCACTAGGATTACTAGCACCACCATCTATGCCTTTTTTACCAGTTCTGGAACTCAGGTCTTCATGCTTAGGTGACAAACACTTCTCTGACAGAGCCATCTCCCCAGCCCCCAAAAGGTGCCTGTTTTAAGTCTAGGTTTTAGAAGACAGAATTTCATCAAAACACAAATGATGAGGTTGGAGAGACGACTCAATTGTTAAGAGCACTTGTTGTTCTTGCAAAGTACTCCAGTTTCATACCCAGCACTCAAATAGTAGCTGACAGTTGTCTGTAACTCCAGTTCCAGGGGATCTGACTCCTTTTTCTGGTGTCTACAGGCACTGTATGCATGGTACACTTACATACATGCAGGCAAGACACACATACACATAATAAAATAAATCTTTTGAAAATTTAAGTTCAAAGAAGTGAAAAAGGAGAAGGGTAAAGCAAGTAGGGTTACAGCCTGTGCAAAGGCCCGAGGATTTCTCCCAGGAAGGAAATGAACTTTAATATAGTCTAAGAAGAGATTCCACTGCTAGCCGGAGACTGCTGGGTAGTGAGGATGGAGGAGGTGGAACAGTAAAATCACCAGCAGACACAATTGAACCACATTCTCTCTCTGCTCTCTAGAAACGTACTTTTGCATTCTCTGATGCGTCAGCATCTTTCTCTGTTGGAGATAAGAGCTCGAGAATTTATTTTTTTTTTACTTTTTTAATGAAAATGCTCAGATATGGAGCTCAGAATGAGCCAGGCTAGTTTTCTAAACTGTATTTAAAATACCCCACCACACAAACTCAAGTCTCCAACTTCCTTCATCTAGGTGGTTCCAAAAGCCTCTTAACCAAATGTTCACACATCTCTGATCCAACTCCAAGTTCCTCTTCCACCATAGCCTCAGGAGTCTTTTCATCACACAATCACACCACTCTTAGTCTCTCAGCTGATTCCTAGAAACCCAAAGAAGTCCACTGTTTCCACAACAGAGACCAAATTCCTACTACAGTGTCAAAGACCCAGCACAATTCAGACTCTGCCTTCATGCCCAGTCTTACTCTGGGCACTTTTCCCCCTCTCCAACCACTCTATCCCTTCCTGCATCCAGCCCTCCCTCCTGCACTTTTCCCTTCTCCAACCACTCTTGCATCCAGCCCACCCACCTGCATGCAGTCACTGCTCTTCTCTCTGCCTGGGGAAAAGCTCTGCCAACACACCACCACCCTCTAGTTAAGTTTCCCTCATTTCCATAATTTAGTTCAAATATCACTTTGGCAGGGGGGAGTTTTCTGACTCTTTGAACCAAGTTCAAAGCCTCTGTTCTCAACCACACAGGCCTTTTCTTAATACCACTGTTAGCAATGTATTACCTAGTTTTGATAGTTCCTCTTGATTGTCAACATGACTGGATTGAAAAGCACCTAGAACATTTGGAAGACACATTTCTGGGTGTGTCTGTGAGGGCACTAAAGGGACAGCCTGCAATAAGTAGAGACACAGAAGAAATAAAGAGGAGGAGTGTGGAGCCCCAGCATGAGAGTCCAGTTTCTCTGCTTCCTGGTTGCAGCGATGTGAGCTGCTCTGCTCTTCTATACCCTCAACAGCATCCTGGACTGCATTCATGAGACAAAATACATCTTTCCTCCTTAAGCTCTTTCTCTCAGGCATTTATCACAGTGGCAATAGATCTAACATACCAGCAATTATCGTGTTCTTTTCCATGAAATCATAAAACACATCTGTTTTGACTCAACCGATAAAACTTCAGTGCCTGGCACAATGCCTGACATACAGTAGGCAATCAATCATTGATAAGTACTGAATAAAGGAATGAATGAATGACACATTTCCTAACTCCTAGAATCAATGAGTTGTATTTTTATTTATTGACTTAAAAATACTTGAGTGGTTTTTATGTGCTGGGTATGGATAGAGGTCCTTTCTAAGTATTAGAAAGCTGGCTGGAGAGATGGCTCAGTTGTTAAGAGTACTGGCTACTCTTGCAGAGGACCCAAGTTCAATTCCCAGCTCCTTCATGGTGGCTGGCAACCATCTGTAACTCCAGCTCCAGGGAAATCCAACACTCTCTTCTGACCTCCACTGGCAGTGCATGACAAAAGTGCACTTACATACCTGCAGCCAATATACTCATGACATGAGTGCACTTACATATCTGCAGCCAATATACTCATACACATAAAATAAAAATAAGAATTAACTTAAAAAAATTACAAAGCCATACACAAACCTTAACACTTGAGCTTATACGCTGGCATGTAGACACAATGAGACTAGTCCCATACTAGATAAGCAAATCATTGGGTAAGCTGACAAGTGTTACAGAAACAAGAAACACGACAGTGGGATAGATGGATCAGGACCCCTGTCAGGGAATGTGTCCATGGAGTGCAACAGGGTGGGAGGACAGGTTTCAGTGTGAGAATGACCCTGGGACTATCTAAGAAAGGAAAAGACATGGGCCAAATTGTGTTTGGAGAAAGAGCATTCATTCCAAACTGTCTGGCAAAAGCTTACAGAGAAAGGATCAGGTGCATCTGAGGACTCTGGTGTGGCTGGAGCCGAACATGGAGAGGGGCTGCAGAGAAGTAACCAGAGAGGGAGGCGCCAGACACTAGAAGAAACTGGGATTTTGCAAGGTTTTAAGCAAAGGAAAAGTAATAAGAAAATGGGATTTGACTTGTTCTGGGTGACTGTGATGAGAACAGGCAGTGCAAGGAGGAAGACAGGTGCACAGAGGACTTTGGGAAAGCTTTGTAGGAACGCAAGTGAGGGGCAGTGGGAGGCCAGCACCCCTGCAGGAGTGGCATAAAGAAAGTCCAACTGAGTCTGGAGGAAGGGAGAGGGAAGAAGGGAAGGAGACAGGCATCATTGTTAATTTTTAAAATATTTTATTTATTACTTTTATTCTATGTGTATGAATTTTTTGCCTGCATGCAGGTAGGTGCCCTCATGTTGTGCAATGCCCACAGATGTTGGAAAGAGGGTGTTGGATCCCCTGGAACCTGAGTTACAGATGGTTGTTAACCATCATGTAGGTGCTGGAATTTGAACCCCAGTCCTCTGCAAGAGCAGCCAGTGCTCTTAACCTCTGAGCTATCTCTCCAGCCAGACCAGACATCTTTTTTTTTTTTTTTTGGTCTTTTTGAGACAGGGTCTCCCTGTAGCCCCAGCTGTCCTAGAACTCACTATGTAGACCAGGCTGGCCTTGAACTCACAGAGATCCACCTGTCTCTGCCTCTGGAGTGCTGGGATTAAAGGTGTCCGCCACCATGCCCAGGGAGACATCATTTTTATATATTTAAACAGGTGCGTGCCTGGCATGAAAGAAAGGGAAATCAAGGAAGAAGTTGAGCAGTTGAAGCAGTGAGGTTGCCTTGCAAGGCGGTGGGTGGTGGGGCTGTAATGGTCTAGGTTGTAGATCATTGCAGTTGAGACACTGTCAAACATCTGGAGGAGGGGCCAAGTGGGAATTTCTGTCCCAGAGTCTAGAAAAGTCTCATTCTCTGATTCATATACTTTTATTCATCGCTGCAAACTAAAGCTCAGGAGCAAAAGGAGAGAAAGTTTAAAATGCATCAGAACATTCACTTAGATCTTGCTTTTAAGTGGATCTTTTATGGAGTATTCAATTATAACATATACCTCCCTATAAAATAGAAAAGCTTGAGAGAGTGAGGAAGAGAGAGAGGCAGGAAAGATATAAGGGACAGCTCATAACAAGGAAGGATGGGAGGAAGGAAAGAAGAGAAGAAAGGAGAAGGAGAGAGGGAGGAAATTACCATTTTATACATTCAAAGGCAAAGAGATTCTTCTTCATCTGTAAGGCAGTCTCAGGAGGGCTTATGAAATTATAGCCGCCTAGATATAGTTTGTCTATTCCTCAAAACCTAGGTGAGTGCTGATCAAGAAATGAACTCGACCAGAAATCCCAGAAGCTTCGTTAGAGGTGAGTTCCCTTATCTGCCTTAGAGGCAACAGGGTGCCCCGGGTGCTCCCTGAAGCTCCATGGTGCACAAAAGCCATTCAGAGAGAAAACAGAGAAGGAAAACAGCCTCAGATTGCATGGAGCGGGCCCAGGCTTAGAGCCTTGTCATAACATGCACTGTCTTAATCATCACAAAACCCTCTGGTGGGGATCAACGCCTTGCTGGTGAGGAAGGTAAAGCTTGGAAGAGATGAGTGACTTCCTGAGAGGTCATGCAGCTCTAAATTGGGGAGATTAGACAGAAACCCAATTATTATCTGACTTCAACTTTAGGCTCCCTGGAAGAAGATTGTATGGTGTTGGTGAGCTGCCCTGATAAGTACATATCAAGAGAGAGTAGTAGGTGATAGGTGGGGGTTTCCTGGGAGCCTCTGGGTTATTCTGGCAACGCTACAGATAGATGCTTAGTGAGTGCCAGCCACCGGAACCAACAGACTCATCCTGGACATCATTCACACAAAGTCTCAGCTGACCAGCTCCATGATGAGATGCCCTAGACACTGAGCTTAATTTATGTGTATGTATGTGTACATGTGTGTATAGGCTAGAGGCCAACAGTAGAGATTTTTCTCAGTTACTCTCTACTTGGTCTTTTGAGATAAGGTCACTTACTAAATGTGGAGCTCATGAATTCGGCTAGATTGTCCTCTGTCTCCACTTCGTCAGCACTGAGATTACAGATCCATGAGGCCACGCCTGGCTCTTTCTTTAACATGAGCACTAGATATCTAACTCAAGTCCTCACACTTACATGGCAAGCACTTACCAACTGAGCCATATCCCCAGTCCCATGTGTTCAAGTTTTGAAGACAGAGATGATGCATGGTCTATCACAACTGTATTCTCAAGGCCCTTGTAACTCATATGAGGCTCATAATAAATAAATGTAGCAAGATCTAGAGTCAAGAAGTCTTTCATCATACTTATTATAGTTGTAAAGCCATGAATACTTTATTTTTAATATGAGATTCATATATCCATGTTTACTAGGCACCTGCTATGTGCAGGCCATTGGGTTGGATAATAGAGACTCATTAATTAGCACAAATTTGCCTTCTGCCGTCATGAAGCTCACATGCCAAAGCATAGAGAGATCAAACCACTAATGGTGCTACTAATTACTTAATGATGACTCCAGGTTGGGGAGGGGGCGGCCACTGGAAGGCTAAGAGAAGTTGTCGTAGAGAAAGGCACTCTGGAACTGAGAGGTGGAGAGAGGCTTCTGTGTGTGTGTGTGTGTGTGTGTGTGTGTGTGTGTGCGCGCGTGTGTGTGTGTGAGAGAGAGAGAGATGCGGTCATGAAGCTGACCAAGAAAAGAAGAGCAACAATTCGTTTTTAATTTTAGAAGCAAAAATCGCCTAATGACTATGATGTTGACTCCTTCACTAATGTCTGTAAGGGTTGAGGGAGCCCACTCAAGTCCGCAACGAGAGACACATGAGACCAGTGAGTGTCAGTCCCTCTCCAATCCATCTGTGGCTGTCAAACTCCCAAGATAAGGCTCGGTACTATTTCTACTGCAACATTAAAAGAATCTCTCACTGTGCCCTCCCCCAGCTTCTCACTCTTCCCATCCCCAGACATTCCTCTCCACTGGGAAGTCATGCTTCAGAATGGAACTACATGGTGTTTTCCTCCTCTAAAGGATTATCATCAAAGTCACAGCCAGGGCAGTGCTATTTGACAGAGTAGCCCCTTGCTGTCATTTGCCTTCAAGAGCAGACAGTGGCCTAATGTACTGCAGCTCTGGGTGACTTACACAGTGACATTGAGGCTTTGGAGTTGTGCGAACTTCAACCCCACTTGGCTTCTTTGTTAGTTTGTTCTTCCTCCCGTCCAGCTCTGCTTCTCTGATGTCTATAGTCTGTGGAGAAGAGTCATTTCTCTCAGATGCCTGGACTGGGCATTCCCTATGTGTCCAACTGGAGGGTCCAAGGTCAAGGTGGGGGAAAGAAACTTGCACAGGCTCAGGAATCCCAGCTCAGATGCATGGCCTTCAATGCTTATCAACTCCACGCCACCATGTTGGAAAATGGAGTTTTATGATAGTGGAACTTACTCCATGGTTTGTTGTATGCCTAAGTGACATTGTGAAGCAGTGACTCATACTTGGCAATCTAGTATTTGAATATTTACCATGGGTTTGGGGCATACCTTTCTAAATGCCTTTTTCTTCTTTGAAGTGTCAAATGAACATACACATACTCAGGTGAATTTCCTCTTCTGTTTATATAAATCTATGACTTGTATACTATTCTAATTTATATATGCATATCCGGATTACATGTAGGTTTTATTATTCTGCAAATTACCCTTGTTTACTTGAAAAAGATCATGCTTCTGTTTCATCTGTGGGGATCTTGCCCATCTCCCCATGCTCGGACATAAATATCACTTGCACAAAGTGGAAATCCATACAGTATTGATACACTTCAGGTCTCTCCAGTTTTTACTCTTATAAACTCCCTAGCTCCTTGCTTCTTCACACATGTTTCCTTCTGTATATGTGTGAAGGTTTTTCAATCACAACTCTGTTTTCTAAAGAAAGATTAGTTAAAGATTAAGGCTGTTCTTCCCACATCTGGAACATCTTTGATCCTAGGATAGGAAAAATGGAATCAGAGGCAATTATGATGTGTGTGCACATGGAGATTTATGCATGTTTGCATATGTGCAAGTGCACATGTGGCAGGTGCGCACATGTGTGTACATGTATATACATACATGTGTGGAGGCCAAAGGTCAATCTCAGGTGTCATCCCTCAAATGTCATCCACCTTGTTTTGAGAGACAGTCTCTCACTTACCTGGGACTCCCCAAGTAGGACAAGCTGTCTAGTCAACAAAACCTAGTAATCTGCCTGTCTCTCTCTACCTCCCTACCACTGGAATAATAAACATGAACCACCATTCTGAGATTTTTGTTGGGAAATGTGAATGGAACTCAGGTCCTTACAGAACTTTACAAACTGAGCTATCTCCCTAGCCCCTAATTCTGATTTGAATATCTATTTCTTCAGTCCTTATGTATCCTTCCTATTGTTATTTGCATAATTTGGATTGAATTACACATTTCCTGCTAGTGTGTGAACATTTCCTCATTGAAACTTTACATCTTGAAATAATTATAGGTTCACAGGAAATAGCATCCCCCAACTCCAAAACAGAAAAATGTTGGTAATCTTCACCTACTTTCTCCCATGTGCATCTTAACTCTAGCTGAATATCATCATTAAGAAACTGACCCCTGTACAACCCAAGAAGTTGGCTATACACACTCAGCTCTGGGTGTATGTGTTTCCATGTAACCTTATCACATGTGTAGAACTGTAACCACCACATAAGCAAAGAGCCTATCACTGTAGTATACAGTCTCATGGTCTTGTCCACCTGAGTCAACCTTGCCCAAGCCAGGATTTTCCCACCTATTGCATGAACAGCTTCCTTCAACCTCCTCCACTGTCAAAACCCAGTCCACCCACCCAGGCAGCTAAATGGCCCCTGGGCAGGAATTTCAGATTGATGCTTAGACAGCTCTCTTCAGCCTCCCCCACCAGCAAAACACTCTCCACCACTTCACAGGCTGGCAGCCTTGAAAGCCTCCTTCCAGCCAAATCACCACTAGCAAGAACAATCTTTACCCCTTCACAGGTTGGCAGCCTGGAAAGCCACCTTCCAACCATTCACTCCCAGCAAACCAGGTAAGCAATCTGGTGGATCCCCTTCTAACCCTCTGGCCTCTGACACTCGAAATTCAGGGTTGTCGTTGCCTGTATATGCCCCGAAATAACAGATCCAGCAACTCTGTGTGATGGTAATCAAGAATCACGTTATTGCACGTTATAAGGTAGAATGATGTCACAACTCAGGGCCAATCCCAGACCCCAATCTCACACCCCTGTATTCTGCTGCCCTGCCTAGTGTCATGTGCCTGGGACATAAGTTGCTCCCTCATGGGGTGGAGTCAGAGGAAATTTATGACTTCCATGTTATGCCCCGAGGGATGCTAGCTGAAAACTAGCCCCTCACTCAAACTGGATCTTCCCACATATCACTTCTAACATCATACATAAGGCTCCTGTTAGCCCTGTATATCTGCACCTACCACACTCATAATCCCTGGCAATGTCAAATCTGGGGTGCGTGTGTGTGTGTGTGTGTGTGTGTGTGTGTGTGTGTGTTTGTGTGTACAAGAGGACATCAAGTATCAGAAGCCATTTCCTTTGTTATTTGGGGAAAGGTCTGTCATTGGCATGAAGCTCACCAGTTACATTAGCCTGGTAGGCCCATGAGCCCCAGGGATCCTCTTGTCTCCAATGCTGTGATTACAAGCAAACATCACCATACTAAGCTTTTTCCTTGGATGCTGCGGTTTGGATTCTGGTCCTTGTGCTTACGTGGCAAGCACTTTATTGACTGAGCCATCGCTCCAATGCCTCCTTTTTAACATTCATGATGGGATAGCAGATGGGATAAACAACAATCTTGAGCACAAGGATTTTGCCTTTGGGAATGGATAGAGGCCACCCTGAGCCTCACTTGCACAATGGCCGTGCTTCTCCATGACTTGTAGTCCCACCTCAGGACTTGGAGTCTATCCTTTTCACACTCTGTTCTAAATGAACACTCCACTGTGAGTATGGCTTTAAAAATATCTACTTTAGAAAACATCTTAACCCACAGCAGTCTGTCTAGCCATGCACTGCAACAACTTCTGCATCAGAGATTGCCAGTCCTTCCATCTGATCACTTTCTATGGACTATCATAAATCTCTCTTTTATAAGAAGAAACTATATATTATTTGTATATATTGACAAAATGGAAAGTCCTAGTAATGAAAATATATACTTTGCAGTTAGGAGCAAGTCCCAGTCTCACCACTTAGCGGCAGAAGGACACTATTAGTGGTACATTGTGACTGGGCATGCTCTGCACCACACAGAAGCATTCAATGAGAGGAGTGGAGCTAACGCCCATAATTGCTCTGTATCCACTGAGCTCTGGAAGCAGATCTGGGATTGACTCAATCTGGAAGAATAAGCTGCTTCTTCCTTACATAAAGATCCCAAATGTTTGACAATTTATATACCAGGAGATACTCATCCACCCAAGGGGCATCTTGTTCTAACTGAAAAGGGGTCATCTTGGACTAGAGAGATGGTTGAGTCGTTAGAGGGCTGTCTAAGCAAACATGAAGACCTGAATTCAATGCCCAAAACTTATATGGAAGCCAAATCTGGTTATAAAACCAGCACTAAGGAATTAGAGGCAGAAGGATCCCTGGGGTTTCCTGACCAGCCAGTGCAGCACATTCAGAGAGCACTAGGTGCATGCCTTTCATCTCACCACTCAAGGCAGAGGCAGGTGGATCTCTGTGAGGCTGAGGCCAGCTTGGTCTGTATATAGCAAGTTCCAGGCTACCTGGCACTACAGAAAGACCCGGTCTCAAATAAATAAATAAATAAATAAATTAATTAATTAATTAAAAATTTGGTAGACGAAGACATCCAGCCTCAACCTCTGGCCTCCACACATGTGAACACACACACACACACACACACACACACACACACGAGCGTGCGTGCGCAGGGCGGGTGGCAAGCAGGACCATCTTGTCTGATTTTCATGCAGGGTCTTAAAGGCCAGAAAGCAGAGCCCGTGTTGCCATGTGGAAGTCTCTGAGTCTTGGCTTTGAAATGAAGATGATAATGGCACCAACCTCAAAGAATTATTGCAAGAAAATGGATTAAACACTGCAAGAAGCAGAGCATTTGCCATATGACAACTGCTCAGTGAATGCTGTTATCATCATTACTATCACCATCATTAATGATAGGGAGGGACCATCTCACCCATATGAACCAGCTTGCAAACCAACAATTGAAAAACAGTGATTCCATGTAAAGCAGAAGATGAAGGCTCCGATTTATAGTCACAGAGTGCTTGGAGGCACAGCATCCCCTGATCTTGGGGCTGGGGAGATGAATTGGCTTGGAGAGGCTGGCAGAGTGTCCTTTATCCTGGAGACCAGCCAGCTGGTTTTAACATTGCAGGTCAGATATCCAGCCCCAGGCTTGCTCCTCCTAGTTTGATGTGCTTCTTCAAACAGTTTATTATTTTTTTTTTCTATTTCTTGCAAGATGTAGGGTTTTCATTTCTTTTCCTTGAGAAAAATCCCATCTGTTCTCTGTCAATATTTTCATTCCCAGAATAATAGCCTCAGTGTCTAGAAAGAACTTCAGAGTCTGCCTTGCCTGTTGGTTTTGGACCTCCAGAGGAAGATAGCATCACGTGGGAAGCACATTTAAAATGCAGATTCTTGGGACCTGCCCCTGAGCTGCTGCTTTTGGAGGGAGGCTGAAGCATCTCTCTTTTTCACCACTATGAGCAGGTATGTAGCATTTAATCAGCCTTACCTGTTACTGAAGACACAGAGGGCTGTGATCAGCCCCAGATCACACCACAGACCCAGACAGTGCTGAGATGTGCAAATAGAGAGGTCTGCCTGCATTTCTCAGAAAGAGATGCTCCGGATTGCTTTCTCTGCTCCCAACTGTTTCACTGCTGTGATGGTCCATTTTCATTGTCAACTTGATTCAATTGAGAGGTACCTGGGAGACTGGAAAAGCACACCTAGGGGTAGATATGAGCATACTTCCTGAGAGGAATAACTAAGGAGGAGGACACACTCTGAATGTGGGCAGCATCATTCCACAGACTGCTGGAACAGATGGAGTAATTGGAAAGGGAAGGGAGGTCAGTGAGCCCACATATTCATTCTCTCTCTCTCTCTCTCTCTCTCTCTCTCTCTCTCTCTCTCTCTCTCTCTCTCTTTCTTTCCTGGATACCATGAATTGACAGCTTCCTCTGTCTCACCTTCCTCCCATTACGTTCAGCCTAACAGTAGATCCAGAAACACAGACAGTATTGGAGTGAAACTATTTTGACTTTAACATTTTTCTGCCGGGGGTTTTGGTCATAGCAACAGGAAGACTAACACAGTGCCCTATATGTCTTAAGTTAAATGTCCTCGGATGCCTCTGGGGGCTTTAACATTTGGCCTTCATTCTCAGGGTACAGTGAAACTTACAGCTCAGGGCTGGTTCCTTAAAAGGTGTAACTTCCAACTCTGGTGGGGTGGGGGGGGTAAGGAAGTGCGGGGGTCCCTCTCCATCCTAGCTCCATCCCGAAAGCCGAAGGCCGGTCCTTGAGGGTTCCCAGCCATGAGAGTCAGGGAAAGGTGAGTGCGCTGTCCGCCCACTCCCCAGCCTTCCTTTTCTGAAGACAATCAGACAAGAAAGGGAGTCTAGTCAAGCAGGAACTCAACTCCTTTACTGCAAGCATTACAGCAGCTTATACAGCCAAAAACCACAAGGGAACGACCACGGTGAGAAACGGACAGCCAATCATCTTAAAGGTCAAATAGCTAGAGCCAATCAGAAAAGTTTCAAAGCAAGCCTGGCCATGCCTACCTTACTTCCTTTAGGCATCATCTTGTTTACGTAAGACCAGCTGACAAAGGCCCCTCAAGGAAGGGGGGATGGGTCTGAATTTGATTAAGAAATGTATGAAATGCACAAAACTTCTATAGAAAATTGGCAAAAAAAAAAATGCACAGAAGAAAAGTGTGACTTCCCTGGGTTCAGTAGAAAGGGTACTCAATTCACACCTGGGGATTTGTAGCAAAACCCCAGAAGGAAAGATGTTTGAGCCCATCTGGAGCAAAGACAGTTCTGCGAAACACAGGATCAGCAATCTTGGAGCAAAACTAGGACAAGAAAAGGGGCCTAAAGGATGCAATGAGACAGACCATCTGGGAGGCTCATCCAGGGTCCAACTCATCATTCGGCCCATCTTGTGACTTTATGCAGAATTCTGCATGAAACACTAGCTGAAGAAGGTCTATGTAGCAGTTATTGTGCTAAACCCTCATCAGGACCAACATCAACAATAACCAAAAGTGAGTACAGAGAACACAAAACCCTTGTACAACAACTGCAAACCTCTACAGACAGAGGGAACATGCATCTTGGAAAATACCCATATACACTATACATGCTCATATGCACACTTGTGTAGGCAAAAGTAAACCATATACAGATATGTTCATCAAGTCCACACGGGCAGATAGGTACACAGACAGGCATGTGTGAACCTCTGTATTAATGGAGACATATGAGCATTCATACACACACAATGGCAGATGGACTACATACAAAACGTGTCAGCAAATGTATTTAGAACGCCGCCTACTGTGCTGAGTTACCACACCTGTCACCAGACTGAGCTCCTCATATTGGGAAAAAGTGCCGTATTCACCTTGTTTGCCCCAGGCAGGACTCTGCACAGTGGAATGGAATAGAAAATACCTTCAGCAGACCCACACATTTAAATGTAAGCTAGCCACCCTCCCACACCCACAGATGTGAGTTCTTTCAGGGACATTTCCTCACATCAGCAGAAATCAAGCCTGACTGTGGATGTAAATCCTGAGGTGAAGTTGGATTATCTGGCTTGCATTCCTATTTGAGAAAGCTGAAAGGCTGCATCCAGGATTCCAAAAGCAAAGACTGCAACTGGGGAGTTCCAGGACGGCAGCTGGATCTGCACCTCCATGGCCTCTCCTTGTCCCCGGAGGCCCCATGTGTTCCCCACATGCATTCGTCAACACGGTAGGTGAATCTTTCTGCATCTAAATTTCTCAAGCATCCTCTGTTTATCCAAAGTCAGGCCTTTCTGGTCTGAATGTGGGATGAAGAATCTTGTTTCCTGTGATGGTTTTATGCAATTGCTGTCACAAATTACCTCTAAGTGAATAGCTTATGCCAACATGAAAATTGATATTTTGAAGCCCTTAAAGCTAGAAGTCCAAAGTCAAGGTGCTAGGGGGGACTACACTTCCTTCAGGGGTGACCACAGCTTCTAGATGTTGTCAGTTTTTCTTGGCCAGGGCTAGAACACTCCAGGCTCTGCCTCCATCATAGCATGGTCTCCTTCTCTTCTGTTTGTCAAATATCCCCATGCCTCAGTTTACAAAGATGCTTAGTGTATAACTGAATTTGGGAAACAGGTAATCCCGAAGAAGATCAAGTTCTTCAGGATCCCTGACTCGCTTGCCTTTGCAAAGACTTCTTTCTACATAAAGTCATGTTCCCATGTTCCAGGAAGTGAGATCTGGGTATGTTTGGAACCAGAGGAGAGCTGTTTGCCTTTTCTAATCCCTATAGTCACTGAACCGGTAGCACAACATGGCTTATCCAGTTCCAAAGTTTTGGTTAGGGATTTTTTCTGAAACAACAGGACCACTAAGGCTGCTCTTAAAGACATGCAGATTCAGTGTTTTCCTGCACCAACTTGTATCAATTAGGAGTGTTTTAGATAATACTGATTGGTTTCAAAACTTCTCATCCTAGAAATATATTAGTATTGACAAAGAATGTATTTTCAGGGCTAGAGAGATGCTCAGCAGGTAAGAGCACTGGTGTTCTTATAGTAGACCCAGGTCCAAATCTCTGTACCCACATGGCAGCTAACAACCATCTGTAACTACAGTTCCAGGAAATTCCACACCCTCTTCTGACCTCCTCCATGACACAGGTGTGGTTACATACATGCAGGCATAACATTCATAGACTTAAAATAAATAAATAAATAAATACATAAATAAATAAAGTTAAAAAAATTTAAAAAGAATATCTTTCACATCCTCTAGAGTCCTTAAAAGGAAATATGTGAGAAGTGCTTTTCTGTCCCCTCTAGAAATCTCAACTAAAATAGAAAAATGAAGGCCTCTTGTCCCCAACCCTAGAAAGCTGGTTTGCTTTGGTGAATCTCAATTTGAATGGGATCACTCTGTTTGTACATTTCACTGTGGTTGCAGCTTCTACAATTAGTCTTTCCTTCTGGTGAACATTTTTCACCCAAAATGGCTGGAGGAGCCAGAGACAAGTCCAGGAAGACTGGACATCATGCTGAATGCTACACAGCTAGCTTGACAGTGGCTTCGGGCAACGGACATCTTCAAAAAACTGGTCTAGGAATGAGGGCAGAGATTGGCAGTTCTTAGAATTCATTGGAGAGACTGTGGAATTAAAATCAGCTTCCGGGCATCATTCACCCAAAAGGAAGAGGCTAGCTGGCCATGTCTGATGAGTGGCTGTATCCCAGGCAGGATGAATCCTGGAAACCCTGGGGAGAAATAACAGGGATTGCCAATGTTACCTTGTGAAGAACCGCAGAGTCAACTGAAAGCATAAAGAGAGACGGGAGAGAGAGGAAGAGAGAGACGGGGGAGAGGGAAGGGAGGGATGTCTCCAGGACTCACAGTCAAGAACTTTTACTCCAGTTGACCTGGAAGTTGTATTGTTTTTTAGTTTTGTGTTCTATATGTGTAGGTACATGTGTGTGTATAAGTGTATTTGTATATACAGGAGTATGTGCGTGTGTGTGTGTGTGTGTGTGTGTGTGTGTGTGTCCCTGTGTGGAGGCCACAGGTCAATTATTGGAGGAACTCCTCAAGAGCCTTCTACCTTTTTTGTCATTTGTTCTTTCTCTCTCTCTCTCTCTCTCTCTCCTCTCCGCTCTCTCTCTCTCTCATCTCTCTTCTCTCTACCTGTCTCTATCTCTTCAGTTCTGGATTTACAAGAATTCACCACCCTGCCAGCTTTTTTAAAATGCAGATTTGGAAGATTGAACTCAAGTCCCATGCTGTATGATGTACACTTCACTGGACTGAATCTGTCCTTTCTTTAAAAAAAAAATCTCTTCTCTGGTGCTTTCTAACCCAGCAGGAGCCACCACCTCAACGAAACCTTAACAAATAGATAAGAATTGTGGTTGCTAAGCATTGTTTTTCCCATCAATCAAATTTCCTAAGAACAAGAGTCAAGTTCTGTCCACACTTAACTCCTCACTGATGAGCCTGGTGACTCCTATAAACACTGAGACTACAGCCATAGGGCTATGACTGCCACTGTGTTTGGTGACCATTGCTTGTTTAACTCAGCCCCTTCCCCAGCCTGCTATGTAGAAATTCAGGAACCACAGAAATGAAGGGGGAGAATGCAGAACTGAACACCTTGCGAATACACCCCTGGCAGTTATTCCATGGCTGTAAATGGACTTTAAAACCCTCTGGGCTTCTTCTGTCTCCCTCATCTGTTAAAGGAGAACAAAAATATAAAATAATAATAATAATAATAATAATAACAATACCTAACTATGGTCGAGTTAGGAGAATGCACAGACCACACCCTGGCACTTCATAAGTGCCTGAGAACTTTTAGCTATTACAATTAAAATCGTTGCTGGCTGTAGTAAATTAACAATGTTTTTCCATTGTTCCCCACTGTCCTCGTGAGTAGACCAAAGAAAACATTTTGGCCTTGCATAGCAGACCCTCTCTAGGATGTCAGGTACCTTGTCCCTCACCACTGATGAGAAATATTCATTTGCTGGTTCCCTGTGCTCACGGGGCTCTTTTTGCCTCTGAACTATGCGAAGTACCAACCCTCTCCTGGAATGCCCTCCTCTCCATCATCCCCTTCCTTCTGTCTGCTTCATGATCCTTTACCGAACTTTGGAACGTTCCTCCTGTCTGTGAAGCCATCTCAGTCCCCTATCCATTCTTGCCTTTGTACTTTGCTTCCTCTTTCAAAGACCACACTGCATTGAGTTTTACCACATCTCATGGGCTTTCGTATCCGTGGAATTTCCAAAGGACCTAGGCAAAAAAAAAAAAAAAAAAAAAAAAATTAATCAGTCTTTGCCAACAGAGGTCCTGATATGTAAGACTTAGATTGGTGTGCTTCTAGAGGATGTAGTTGTATCAGTTAGTTATACTTCATAACAACCAGACCAGTACTCAGTCATTAGAAGTAACAGTCATTTTGTCCTCACCCAGTAGGTGCAGGTTGGAGGGAAATTTGATTATCTCAGATGATCAGCTCTGCTTCAAGCCTGGACACAGCAGGACCTGGCTGCTCATACAGGTTTGGCTCAGACTGATTCCAAGTATGCTTATATACTAGAGTTTAGGTGGAAAGGGGCAACAGATACCAAGGAAAGGCACCTCCCCCAGATACAATGGGGCTTCTTTGTTTTCATCAGAACTGCTAACCTGGCCAAGTCACATGGGCTGAGCCCAAACCAGTGGCAGAAAAGTCCCACAGGTATGAGCTATCATGATGCCAACAAGCTACATATGATAGTTCATATGTACATATGAAGGCCATGTGAGAGAATTCACTAAGTATGGGAAGGGGTGGATGAGAGGAAACATTTTAAATCAGTAACTGATGAACCATAACAATACTAAAATCTGGCTGTGATTTATTTTCCTCATTGAGTGTTTCAGACACCTACATTCCTTGATCAAACAGCTTTAATAAGGAATACAATGTTATGATATTCTGAGCTCAGTTCCCATTACAATGTGTGTGAAATCACTTAGTCTATAACATAATTCTGTGTGTCTCTCTCAATGATGGTGAAGACTAACACCCAGTTTCAACCTCATTTCCTCTGTCCACCTCCACTGTCAATGATACAGGTGACAGATAGTCCCCTCCCTGCCACTACTACAACAAGGAATGGCCATGTAACACAGTCCAGTCATTGAAACCTGCAAGGTCTTGAGAAAACATTTTTCTCATTAGCAGAGCCCCGTTCCTCCCTCTGGTCTACTGTGGATATAATGTAGTTGATACAGGAAAAATAAAAGCATAAAGAACCACAGAAATACTTGTCCACACCATTGAACCACTGAGCCAATACCAGTGTCTGCTTCTCTGAGATTCCACGTCAGTATTTTCCATCTAGTATAGCCAGAGACACCCCTTCCTGTGAAGGCCTCTAGCATACAGGTGACAAATGTCCACCCACAGAACAAATCCAGCCAGCAGACTGCTTTTGTAAATAATACTTTCCTGGGATGATTCTTGGCCATCCTTGGCTGCTTCTCTCCTGCAGTGGCTGAGCTAAGTGATGACAGCGAAGACCTTTGGGTCTATAAAGCCTGAAATAATTGTTCTCTAGCCCTTTACAGAAAAATTTGCCTATTTCCTTCTCTAAGATAAAGGTTCTACCTTAACTCTGTGTGTGTGTACATGTGTGTATGTTGTGATTGATTTTATGTATATGCATATGCAGGCAGGTATACATGAGCAAGCTCCATGCCATGCATGTGGAAACCAGAGGTCAACACTGGGCTTCTTCCTCAGTTGCTTTATTTATTGAGACAGGAGCTTTCACTGAACCTTGGACTTCATCATGAAAGCTACGGTGTCTGGTTAATGAGTGTCAGGAATCTACCTGACTCCATGTGCCCCAGGGCTGGAGTTACAGACACTAGCTCACCGTACCAATGCCTTTGCATGGTTACTGGGCATCCAAACTCAGGACTTCACGTCTGTGAAATGGGCACTTTATTACCTGAACTATTTCCATGGCCCCTTGCCTTTTTGGTGTCCTTCAATATCAAGTACAGCGTGGGTATCTGCAGTACTAGCTTGATATGCAGTAATATCTTGATACGATGACAGCAGAATTAGACGTCATTTATAGAGGACTGTTTGTCAAGAGCCACACAAGACACCCTTCACTTATTATCTCAATCATCACAACTTCCTGATTGGTTAGAATTACTGCCATCCTCACTATCTAAAGATACAGATTAAAGATTAGAGTTCTTAAACGACTGGTCCAGATCATCCTCCAAGGAAGAGAGGATAGAGGCAGCCAGCTTCAGAGACAATCCTATTAGCCTCCAGGCTCAGTGGCCTCATGGCTTCTTGGCTGAGTTTGCAAACAGAATGTCTTTCTTACAGCAGGATGAGGCCCTGTGTTCCTTCTTTGTGCTGCCCTTTGCGGACAGTGTGTGTTTTTCTTGGAGGCTTCATCGCACCTCACTGGGAGAAAAGAACCTCTTGGCAAATTGAAAACAATGACTCTAAATCTCAGAAGCAGAAGGTTTTTACAGCTACCAAATAAACAGAAGATGTTATAAATCTTCCACTGCGGGCCAGCTGAGAAGTCGTTTTGCACCTGCCAGGCTTTTCCAGTGGTCATTTCTCCCTCTGCCTAAGCCAGACCTGTCCAGACAGAACTGGACTTCTGACCTGTCAGGCTTCTTTGAGTTTAAGATAGGCATCTGGACTTTCTTCTGCTTTAAAGCATCTTTCTGGGGCAGGGAAGTGGCTCAATGGGTAAAGTACTTGCAACATCAGATAAAAGAACCTGGATTTAGACCCTGCAGTATCGCATCAAAAAGCTGAGTGAGCATGCACCTACCTGCAGCCTCAGCACTGGGGTGGGGTTGACTGACAGGAAGCTGTCAGTCCTGGGAGCTTGCTAGCCAGCCAATCTAACCGGTTAGTGAGCTCAAGGTTGAGTGACAGACCTTGTTTTAAAAGTAAGGTGAGCGGGGGCTGAGAGATGGCCTAGCAGTTAAGAGCCGCTGACTGCTCTCACAGAGGACCGGGTTCGATCACCAGCACCACATGGGTGGCAGAACCGTCCAAAACTCCAATTCCAGGAGAACTCCATTGAATCCATTCAGGGGAATCCGACAACCCTCTTCTGACCTCCGCGGCATTGCATGACCACGGGGGTCACAAACCTGACATGCATACAACATTAACCATACAGAAAAAATAAAATTAAAAAAATAAGGTGGAGCATAGACTAAGAATAGACACCCTATGGCAAATTGTGGTCTCCACCTGCACATACGCACACACACAGAAACACACAGACACACACACACCCAATGTTGGTTTCTTGTTCATGGTGAATGAACAAGTATGATGATCAATCTTGGTTATTGCCTGACACTCCTGGGAATAGAGAATCAAATTAATTTCCTAGATTAGAGTGTCCTATAGCCAGTCTGTGAGGCACATCTTAGTTGCTAACTGATGTAGAAGGAACCCATCCCACTTGTACGGTGCCATCTCTGACAGATAGACTCCAGCTAGATAGAGAAGAATCAACCAAATGCCCTCAACAGACAAGTGGATGACAAAAATGTGGTACATCTACATAAGGGAGTATCTATTCAGTGGTAAAGAAGAATGACATCATCTTTAGAACTCAAAGGCCATTATGCTAAGCGAAGTAAAAACGCAGTCCCAGAAAAACAAACGGTATAGTTTCCTCATTTTGTGGATGCTAACACCAATCCCAGTTGAAAGGCAATCTGACCAATCATATTGTTATATTTCTTTTATCTGAAAGCAACTGTGGGTGTTATAATGTAAATCTCTTAACAGAATCTAGAATCAACCTACCACTTATTTTCAGGCTCTTTATTACTGACTATAGGTGGAAGTATGTATTCATATTAGAGTAATATAAAATTAAAAGAGAAAATGTGAATTCTCTAAACATATTTTGGAATTAACATACTTTTTCCGAGGTCATAATTTTGATGCATATGTGATGATTATATAGCATATATTGAAGCAATACAAAGGTGACAGAAAAACAAACCACATAAAGACTGTCTAAATAACTGGATACAGTTAAACTCTGCCCAAAACAAAAAGCCTCTACAGGAAAAACTTTGGAAAGACTGAAGAAAGATGCAAGAGACTGTATGGCAGAAGGCATAACTTGTGGTGGTGGGGCAGGGAAGGGTTAAAAGGAAAACCTAAATGAATAAATACAATTAAAAAAAAACAAAAAAAAAACTAAAAAGAAAAAAACTAAAATAAACTACAAAAACAACAACCAAAAAAAACAACAAAACAAAAACAAAACAAAAAAAAAACAGGCAACAGCTACCATAACCTGGGAAATAGGTCAGTAAATAGCATTCTTCCATGTTCCTCTTTTTTCAGTTCCGTGCCTTCAAGTGATCAGCTGTTTCCTATAATAAGGTGATCCATTTGTATCTATTTGTATATCTAATATATTTGAGCAATAACCATTTTATTTGAAAAAAATAAGGTGAAATATCCTCTTCCCTCTACAAGTTGCCTTTGTTAACCCATTGCCACCCACCAGCATGTGCCCTGCCGTGGCATGAGTGGACATACACCCAAGGCCCACAACACCAGCCATGGCCCTGTACAATGGCATGTGGGCCGTACACCCCGCCTCATCCCCACCCGCAGCACCCTGCTNAATTCAAGAAGTCTGGTATCTTGTAGGTGCTGCATAAATTGAATTTCAGTTTTAAGTAGCATATATGACAACAGTCTATTAAGAAAATATTCATCGGCAAAGGATTATATTCTCTCTCTCTCTCTCTCTCTCTCTCTCTCTCTCTCTCTCTCTCTCTCTCTACCTGTCTCTATCTCTTCAGTTCTGGATTTACAAGAATTCACCACCCTGCCAGCTTTTTTAAAATGCAGATTTGGAAGATTGAACTCAAGTCCTCATGCTGGTATGATGTACACTTCACTGGACTGAATCTGTCCTTCTTTTAAAAAACAAATCTCTCTCTGGTGCTTTAACCCAGCAGGAGCCACCACCTCAACGAAACCTTAACAAATAGATAAGAATTGTGGTTGCTAAGCATTGTTTTTCCCATCAATCAAATTTCCTAAGAACAAGAGTCAAGTTCTGTCCACACTTAACTCCTCACTGATGAGCCTGGTGACTCCTATAAACACTGAGACTACAGCCATAGGGCTATGACTGCCACTGTGTTTGGTGACCATTGCTTGTTTAACTCAGCCCCTTCCCCAGCCTGCTATGTAGAAATTCAGGAACCACAGAAATGAAGGGGGAGAATGCAGAACTGAACACCTTGGCGAATACACCCCTGGCAGTTATTCCATGGCTGTGGAAAATGACTTTAACCCTCTGGGCTTCTGTCTCCTCATCTGTTAAAGGAGAACAAAAATAATAATAATAATAATAATAATAATAATAATAACAATACCTAACTATCGGTCGAGTTAGGAGAATGCACAGACCACACCCTGGCACTTCATAAGTGCCTGAGAACTTTTAGCTATTACAATTAAAATCGTTGCTGGCTGTAGTAAATTAACAATGTTTTTCCATTGTTCCCCACTGTCCTCGTGAGTAGACCAAAAGAAAACATTTTGGCCTTGCATAGCAGACCCTCTCTAGGATGTCAGGTACCTTGTCCCTCACCACTGATGAGAAATATTCATTTGCTGGTTCCCTGTGCTCACGGGGCTCTTTTTGCCTCTGAACTATGCGAAGTACCAACCCTCTCCTGGAATGCCCTACTCTCCATCATCCCCTTCCTTCTGTCTGCTTCATGATCCTTTACCGAACTTTGGAACGTTCTTCCTGTCTGTGAAGCCATCTCAGTCCCCTATCCATTCTTGCCTTTGTACTTTGCTTCCTCTTTCAAAGACCACACTGCATTGAGTTTTACCACATCTCATGGGCTTTCGTATCCGTGGAATTTCCCAAAGGACCTAGGCAAAAAAAAAAAAAAAATTAATCAGTCTTTGCCAACAGAGGTCCTGATATGTAAGACTTAGATTGGTGTGCTTCTAGAGGATGTAGTTGTATCAGTTAGTTATACTTCATAACAACCAGACCAGTACTCAGTCATTAGAAGTAACAGTCATTTTGTCCTCACCCAGTAGGTGCAGGTTGGAGGGAAATTTGATTATCTCAGATGATCAGCTCTGCTTCAAGCCTGGACACAGCAGGACCTGGCTGCTCATACAGGTTTGGCTCAGACTGATTCCAAGTATGCTTATATACTAGAGTTTAGGTGGAAAGGGGCAACAGATACCAAGGAAAGGCACCTCCCCCAGATACAATGGGGCTTCTTTGTTTTCATCAGAACTGCTAACCTGGCCAAGTCACATGGCTGAGCCCAAAGCCAGTGGGCAGAAAAGTCCACAGGTATGAGCTATCATGATGCCAACAAGCTACATATGATAGTTCATATGTACATATGAAGGCCAATGTGAGAGAATTCACTAAGTATGGGAAGGGGTGGATGAGAGGAAACATTTTAAATCAGTAACTGATGAACCATAACAATACTAAAATCTGGCTGTGATTTATTTTCCTCATTGAGTGTTTCAGACACCTACATTCCTTGATCAAACAGCTTTAATAAGGAATACAATGTTATGATATTCTGAGCTCAGTTCCCATTACAATGTGTGTGAAATCACTTAGTCTATAACATAATTCTGTGTGTCTCTCTCAATGATGGTGAAGACTAACACCCAGTTTCAACCTCATTTCCTCTGTCCACCTCCACTGTCAATGATACAGGTGACAGATAGTCCCCTCCCTGCCACTACTACAACAAGGAATGGCCATGTAACACAGTCCAGTCATTGAAACCTGCAAGGTCTTGAGAAAACATTTTTCTCATTAGCAGAGCCCCGTTCCTCCCTCTGGTCTACTGTGGATATAATGTAGTTGATACAGGAAAAATAAAAGCATAAAGAACCACAGAAATACTTGTCCACACCATTGAACCACTGAGCCAATACCAGTGTCTGCTTCTCTGAGATTCCACGTCAGTATTTTCCATCTAGTATAGCCAGAGACACCCCTTCCTGTGAAGGCCTCTAGCATACAGGTGACAAATGTCCACCCACAGAACAAATCCAGCCAGCAGACTGCTTTTGTAAATAATACTTTCCTGGGATGATTCTTGGCCATCCTTGGCTGCTTCTCTCCTGCAGTGGCTGAGCTAAGTGATGACAGCGAAGACCTTTGGGTCTATAAAGCCTGAAATAATTGTTCTCTAGCCCTTTACAGAAAAATTTGCCTATTTCCTTCTCTAAGATAAAGGTTCTACCTTAACTTGTGTGTGTGTACATGTGTGTATGTTGTATTTGATTTTATGTATATGTACATGTGCATGCAGGTATACATGAGCATGCTCCATGCATGCATGTGGAAACCAGAGGTCAACACTGGGCTTCTTCCTCAGTTGCTTTATTTATTGAGACAGGATCTTTCACTGAACTTGGACTTCATCATGTAAGCTACGGTGTCTGGTTAATGAGTGTCAGGAATCTACCTGACTCCATGTGCCCCAGGGCTGGAGTTACAGACACTAGCTCACCGTACCAATGCCTTTTGCATGGTTACTGGGCATCCAAACTCAGGACCTCACGTCTGTGAAATGGGCACTTTATTACCTGAACTATTTCCATGGCCCCTTGCCTTTTTGGTGTCCTTCAATATCAAGTACAGCGTGGGTATCTGCAGTACTAGCTTGATATGCAGTAATATCTTGATACGATGACAGCAGAATTAGACGTCATTTATAGAGGACTGTTTGTCAAGAGCCACACAAGACACCCTTCACTTATTATCTCAATCATCACAACTTCCTGATTGGTTAGAATTACTGCCATCCTCACTATCTAAAGATACAGATTAAAGATTAGAGTTCTTAAACGACTGGTCCAGATCATCCTCCAAGGAAGAGAGGATAGAGGCAGCCAGCTTCAGAGACAATCCTATTAGCCTCCAGGCTCAGTGGCCTCATGGCTTCTTGGCTGAGTTTGCAAACAGAATGTCTTTCTTACAGCAGGATGAGGCCCTGTGTTCCTTCTTTGTGCTGCCCTTTGCGGACAGTGTGTGTTTTTCTTGGGAGGCTTCATCGCACCTCACTGGAGAAAAGAACCTCTTGGCAAATTGAAAACAATGACTCTAAATCTCAGAAGCAGAAGGTTTTTACAGCTACCAAATAAACAGAAGATGTTATAAATCTTCCACTGCGGGCCAGCTGAGAAGTCGTTTTGCACCTGCCAGGCTTTTCCAGTGGTCATTTCTCCCTCTGCCTAAGCCAGACCTGTCCAGACAGAACTGGACTTCTGACCTGTCAGGCTTCTTTGAGTTTAAGATAGGCATCTGGACTTATCTTCTGCTTTAAAGCATCTTTCTGGGGCTAGGGAAGTGGCTCAATGGGTAAAGTACTTGCAACACAGATAAAAGAACCTGGATTTAGACCCTGCAGTATCGCATAAAAAGCTGAGTGAGCATGCACCTACCTGCAGCCTCAGCACTGGGGTGGGGTTGACTGACAGAAGCTGTCAGGTCCCTGGAGCTTGCTAGCCAGCCAATCTAACCGGTTAGTGAGCTCAAGGTTGAGTGACAGACCTTGTTTTAAAAGTAAGGTGGAGCGGGGGCTGGAGAGATGGCCTAGCAGTTAAGAGCGCTGACTGCTCTCACAGAGGACCCGGGTTCGATCCCCAGCACCCACGTGGTGGCCGAGAACCGTCCAAAACTCCAATTCCAGGAGAACTCCAGTTCCAGGGGAATCCGACACCCTCTTCTGACCTCCGCGGCATTGCATGACACGGGGGCACAAACCTGCATGCAGACAGTACATTCATACACATACAGAAATAAATAAAATTAAAAAAAATAAGGTGGAGCATGACTAAGAAAGACACCCTATGGCAAATTGTGGTCTCCACCTGCACATATGCACACACACACAGACACACACAGACACACACACACCCCATGTGTGTTCTTGTTCATGGTGAATGAACAAGTATGATGATCAATCTTGGTTATTGCCTGACACTCCTGGGAATAGAGAATCAAATTAATTTCCTAGATTAGATTGTCCTATAGCCATGTCTGTGAGGCACTCTCTTAGTTGCTAACTGATGTAGAAGGACCCATCCCACTGTGTACGGTGCCATCTCTGGACAGATAGACCTCAGCTATATAAGAAAGACAACCCAAATGCCCCTCAACAGACAAGTGGATGACAAAAATGTGGTACATCTACATAATGGAGTACTATTCAGTGGTAAAGAAAGATGACATCATCTTCTAGAACTCAAAGCCATTATGCTAAGCGAAGTAACACAGTCCCAGAAAAACAAACGGTGAATAGTTTCCCTCATTTGTGGATGCTAACACCAAATCCCCAGTTGAAAGGCAAGCTGACCAACATTATTGTTATATTTCTTTTTATCTGAAAGCAACTGTGGTGTTATAATGTAAATCTCTTAACAGGATCTAGAATCAACCTACCACTTATTTTCAGGCTCTGTACTTACTGACTATAGGTGGAAGTATGTATTCATATTTTAGAGTAATATAAAATTAAAGAGAAAAATGTGAATTCCTAAACATATTTTGGAATTAACATACAGTTTATTCTCAGAGGTCATAATTTTGATGCATATGTGATGATTATATAGGCATATATTGAAGCAATACAAAGGTGACAGAAAAACAACAACATAAAGACTGCTAAAGAACTGAATGATACAGTTAAACTCTGCCCAAAACAACAAGCCTCTACAGGGAAAAACTTTGGAAAGACTGAGAGAAAGATGCAAGACATGTATGGCAGAAGGCATGAACTTGGGTGGGGTGGGGGCAGGGAAGGTGTTTAAATAGGACCAAAGGTAATGAATGAAATACACAATTCATCAATAAATGTATTTTAAAAAAGAAAAAAACTAAAAATGAAACTACAAAAACAACAACAACAAAAAAAACAAAACAAAAACAAAAACAAAAACAAAAAAAAACAGGCAGACAGCTGACCATAAGCCTGGGAAGTAAGTCAGTAAATAGCATTCTTCCATGGTCTCTGTTTCAGTTCCTGCCTTCAAGTGATCAGCTGTTTCCTATAAAAATAAGGTGAAATACATTTGTATATATTTATGTATATATATATATATATTGAAGCAATAAAAATATTTTATTTGAAAAAAATAAGGTGAAATATCCTCTTCCCTCTACAAGTTGCCTTTTTAAAAACCCATTGACAACACCAGCATGTGCCCTGCACGTGGCATGAGTGGACATACACCCGCAGCCTGCACAACACCAGCATGCGCCCTGTACATGGCATGAGTGGACGTACACCCGCGGCCTGCACAACACCAGCATGCACCCTGCATGTGGCATGAGTGGACGTATACCCATGGCCTGCAAAACACCAGTATGCGCCCAGCACGTGGCATGAGTGGACGTATACCTGCGGCCTGCACAACACCAGCTTGCGCCCTGCACATGGCATGAATGGACATCTACTTGCAGCCTGCACAACCCCAGCATGTGCTTAGCATGTGGCATGAATGGACGTATACCTGTGGCCTGCACAATACCAGCATGTGCCCAGGTGAGCCCCGCCTGCCTTGGTGCTTTACACAACCGTCCTCCCCCAAGAAGGCTTGGCCAACAGGGTACCAGTGTGCAGGCCAAAGTAGCAACCCCCCACCAACATAGTGGAGCTGTGGTGCAGAAGATCTAGCAGGTGCAGTATTAGTGATTATAGTCTGCACAGCCAATATTGAGGTACCAGCATCCAAAGAAACAAATAAACAAACAAATCCATATGCCAAAGACACAAAGAAAAAACAACACAGGAAAAGTTCATAATAAATCCACACCAAACTCTACCAACCCTACAGAAGATTCCTACAATGAGATTTCCCTGGAAGGAAACCAAGACACGGACCTTAGAAGAACAATTATAGACATAGTCAAAGAAATCAGAGAACTAAGGGGAGAGAATGAAAATCTCAAGAAGGGCCTAGAGGGAGATAATGAGAAAGGTTGGAAAGAACTAAAGGGAGAAAATGACAAACTCCAGAAGGAAGTGGAAATACTGAAAAGATCCCAGGCCAAAATGAAAAAAGAAAATGACCAATGAACCAAGGAGCTACAGGATGAGAATGGCAGGCTCCAGAGGGAAGTGGAAATACTAAAGAAATCACAGGATGAAATGAAAAAGGAAATTGAACATTCGTCCAATCAACAAGAAAGGATGGGAAAAAGCCTCAGAAGCAGAATGGAAGAAGCAGAAAAAAGAATATCAGACCTGCAGGATAACATGGAGCAACTAGAATGCCAAGTAAAGATTATGAAAAAAAATTTAAAAAACACAAGAGTGGAACAACCAGGAAAAGTGGGATACTATGTAAAGATCAAACTTCCACATCATAGAGCTAGAGGAAGGAGAGGAATCTCAAGACAACACTATTGACCAAATCTTCAACAGGATAATAGAAGATTTCCCCAAACTGAATAAAGACAAGACCATACAAATACAAGAATCACATAGAAGACCAAATATACAGGACCAGAAAAGAAATTCCCCATGCCATATAATTGTTAAAACATAGATGCTCAAAACAGAAAACAAAATACTGAAAGTCACAAGAGAAACAAGTTACATATAAGGGGAAACCCATCAGAATCACAGCTGACTTCTCAGTGCAAGCCAAGAAAGCTAGAACATGAACCAAAGTATTCCCAGTACTAAACGACTTTAGATGCCAACCCAGACTACTATCCCCAGCAAAAATGTCAATTATAGTTGAAGGAGAAAGAAAATCCTTTCATGACATGAACATGATGAAAGAATACATGTCTAAGAAACCAACACTTCAGAAAGTCCTTGAAGCAAACCAATGAACAGAGGAAAGGAGCAACTATCCTTAAGCAATTAAAGAGAGAAATCCACTTGGGAGGCAGAGGCAGGCAGATCTTTGTGAGTTCAAGACCAGCCTGGTCGATAGAGTGAGTTCCAGGACAGCTGGGGCTATGGGGAGACACTCTCGAAAAGACAAGAGAGAGAGAGAGAGAGAGAGAGAGAGAGAGAGAGAGAGAGAGAGAAACAAAAGCATAACAGTAAATACAAACCTAAACCAAGAATTCAAACAAAAAATAAGGTGAAAGGAAGCAACACACATCTCTCAATAATAACCTTAAATACTAATGGTCTAAACTCCCCTATTAAAAGATATAGACTGGGAAAAAGGATTAAGAACAGAATCCTTCTATATGCTGTCTACAAGAAACCCTCAAGGACAGACACCACCTTAGAATGAAAAAATGGAAAAAATATTCCAAGTGAATGGTACCAAGAAACAAGCTAGAGTGACTATTCTAATATCAGACAAAATAGATCTCAAAGTAAAATTAATCAGAAGAGACAAAGAGGGCCATTACAGCCTTGTCAAAGGAACAATTAACCATGAAGAATTTACAGTCCTAAATGTCTATGCAACAAACTCTGGTGCACCTAACTTTATAAACACTACTCTGCAGGACCTCAAGACACATATTAATCCTGACACACTATTAGTGGGGGACTTCAACACCTCACTGAGCCCCTTGGATAGATCAACATCAACAGGACAAAAAATAGACAGAGACATCAAAACTAAACAATGCTGTTAAAATGGGAAAGATGTATTGAGACCACACAGGCAAGTGTACAGATGGTCTCTGAAATACCAGAGAGTGTTACCAAAGGCCACTATACCAATAAAGCAAATATAGGTTTCCTTGAGTCAAGCAAAACTCCTCTGTCAGCAACAGCTACACCTCACCTGCCTGGAAATACTGTGCAGCAGAGGCAGCCATATGCCTGTATATCCCAAATCTAATTGGCTATTGGCTCTCTCCTTGGAGAAATAACCCATGGCTGATGCCACAAGCTTACATCCTCTAATGGTTAGGAGATGTTATAAGCCACAGTAAGACCCTGTCATATTTAACAGAAAAAAATGTAATTCATGGATTAACATACCATCCAAACATCTGTGTCTATACCAAAGTAACCTACCATAACAATTAGTACTGTTTAAATACCTATATATCTAATTGCTTGTGCTTCATTAGTAGGATCGAAAGGTTATTCCTGGACAAACTGTCAGCCCATGAAAGGAAACAGCCAGAATTGACCAGAGTCCAAGACAACAGCTCCAGAGAAAGTAGACTGTTTTGCTTCTCATCCACCTGTGCCCCTTTTCTAAGCCTAGGGAACAATCTGCGGAAGAGGGGGCGTGGTAGAATGTAAGGGCTGCGATTGGGGTGAATGGTGAAACTACAGCAATGTAGTCTGGACACTCATTTGATCAACTTGATTGAACAAACAACCTGTCACCCCCCACTGGATGGTGGGGCTGTAGGTGTTTGGGCACAACAGCCTGCAGATAGGTTTTGCATGAAGGATGCTTGTACTCATGGATTATCACTTATAGCTAAAAATGAAAAAAAAAAAAATGAGAGAAAGATGCAGGACAGTTATGGCAGAATGCATGATCTGGGATGGGGTGGGGTGGGATGGGGGGAAGGGAAGGGGAAATATGCCTGAACTGAATGGAAAATGATGTATGAAATACACAAAGCATCAATAAAAAAAAAACTAAACAATGCAATACACCAAATGGACCTCACAGACATCTACAGAATATTCCACCCAAACACAGGAGAATATACCTTCTACTCAGCACCTCATGGAACATTCTCCAAAATTGACCACATACTTGGGGCACAAAAGAAATCTCAACAAATGCAAAAGGATTGAAAATATTCCATGCATTCTGTCAGACCACAGCACAATAAAGTTTAATATGAGCACCAGAATAAGCTCAACTAGCTACAAGAACACATGGAGATTAAACACAATCATGAATAATGAATTGGTAAGGGAAGAAATAAAGAGTGAACTTAAAATATTCGTGGAACTGAATAAAAAAGACAATACAACACAACAAAACCTGTGGGACACTTTAAAAGCAGTCTTGAGAGGGAAATTTATAACCCTAAGTGCCCACATCAAAAAACAGAAAGGGAACAAATAAATGATCTAACACTATAGCTAAAAACACATGAGAGACAAAAAAAATGAACCCTAAACCCAACAGACAGGAAGAAATAATAAAAATCAGAGCAGAAATCAATGAAATAGAAACAAAGAAAACAATACATAGAATCAACAAATCCAAAAGCTGGTTCTTTGAAAAGATAAAAAAAAAAATAGACAGATATCTAAACCAAAAAAAAAAAAAAAAAAAAGAGAAACTCCAAATCAATAGTATTCATTATGAAAGAGGAAACATCACAACAGACAAAGATAAAATTAAAAACCTCCCAACTAAAAAAAGCCCGGGACCAAATAGTTTCACAGCAGAATTCTATAAAATATTTAAAGAGGTCCTACAACCATTAGTACTCAAATTGTTCAGAAGGATACAAACAGGGGGAATTCTCCCAAATTCTTTCTATGAAGCCAGCATCACTCTAATACCAAAACCAAGCAAAGATATAAACAAAAAAGAAAGCTATAGACCCATTTCATTAATGAACATAGATGCAAAATTTTTCAACAAAATACTTGCAAATCGCATACAGACCCAGATCAAAAAGATCATCCATTATGATCAAGTTGGACTCATACCAGAGATGCAGGGATGCATACATAAATCAATAAATATCATAAAACACAGAAATGGACTGAAAGACAAAAACCACATAATCATCTCAATTGATTCAGAAAAAGCCTTTGACAATATCCAGCATCCCTTCATGTTTAAAGTCCTAGAGGGAATCAGACTGAAGGGAACATTCCTCAACACGATCAAAGCCATATATAGCAAACCCACTGCCAACATCATCCTAAATGGAGAAAAATTGGAACCATTTCCCTTAAAGGCAGGAACCCAACAAGGCTGCCCCTTATTGCCACTCTTCTTCAACATAGTGCTTGAAATGCTTGCTAGGGCAATAAGACAAAAGAAGGAAATTAAAGGAGTACTAATTGGAAAAGAGGAACTTAAGCTATTCCTTTTTGCAGATGATATGATAGTTTACCTAAGGGATGCTAAACTCCACCAGAAAACTTCTAGAAACTATTAACAATTTCAGTAAAGTGGCGGGATACAAAATTAACCTAGAAAAATCAGTAGCTTTTCTTTACACCAACAATAAACAAGTGGAGAAGGAATATAAGAAGACCTTCCCACTCATTATAGCCTCAAAAACAATAAAATACCTAGGAACAAACCTAACCAAAGATACCAAAGATCTCTACAACAAAAAATTTTAAACCCCTGAAGGAGGAGATTGAAAATGACATCAAAAGATGGAAAGACCCCCCATGCTCATGGATTGGAAAAATTAATATAATAAAAATGTCCATTTTACCCAAATCGATATACAGATTCAATGCAATCCCAATCAAAATCCCCATGAGCTTCTTCAAGGACTTGGGAAAAAGTCCTTAATTCATATGGAAAATCAAAAGACCCTGAATAGCTAAAGCAACCCTGAGTGAAAAATGCAATACAGGGGGATTGCTCTACCAGACTTCAAGCTACATTACAGAGCCATAGTCATAAAGACAGCCTGGTACTGGCACAAAAACAGGCCCATTGACCAGTGGAACAAAATTAAAGATCCAAACTTGAGCTCAATTTCAGCCACCTCATATTTGACAAAGGGGCAAAAAAAATCTTAATGGAGGAAGGACAGCATCTTCAGCAAATGGTGCTGGCAAAACTGGATCACCATTTGTAGAAGAATCAAATTAAACCCCTACCTCTCACCCCATACAAAAATCAGCTCTAGATGGATAAAAAAAAACTCAACATGAAACTTGAAACCCTGAAGGTGATAGAAGAAAAAAATGGCAGCAACTTACAAGACATAGGCATAGGAAAAAAACTTTCTAAATCAGACAGCAGCTGCACAGGAAATAAGGTCAACAGTTGACAAATGGGACCTCATCAAACTCAAAAGCTTCTGTACAGTGAAAAAAAAATCAAGGAAATGAAGAGAAAACCCACAGAGTAGGAGGAAATCTTCACCAGTGATACATCTGACAGATCATGAACATCAAGATTATATAGACTACTCAAAAAACAAAGAAGAAAACAAATGACCTACTCAAAAGATGGAGTAAAGAGCTGAACAGAGATTTCACCAGTGAGGAATTAAAGATGGATAAGAAATATCTTAAAAAGTGTTCAACATCATTAATAATTAAGGAAATGCAAACTAAAACCACTCTCAGATATCTCACTCTGATAAGACTGGCTAAGATCAATAAAACAAAAGACACCAAATGCTGGAGAGGTTGTAGGAAAAGGGGAACACTCATCCACTGCTGGTAGGAATGTAAACTTGTACAACCATTATGGAAAGCAGTGTGGAGAATCCTTAAAAGACTCGAAATGAGCCTACCACCTGACCTAGTCATACCACTGCTGGGTATATACCCCAAGACTCATCCTACTGTAAAGATATATGCACATCCATTTTTATTGCAGCTGTCTTCACAATAGTAAAGAGCTGGAACCAACTCAAATGCCCCTCAACTGATGAGTGGATGACAAAAATGTGGTACATCTACACAATGGAGTACTACTCAGTGGTAAAGAAAAATGACATCATTAACTTTGCAGGTAAATGGATGGAACTCAAAGCCATTATGCTAAGTGAATTAACACAGTCCCAGAAAAACAAATGGTGAATGGTTGCCCTCATTTGTGGATGCTAACACCAAATCCCCAGTTGAAAGGCAAGCTGAACAACATTATTGTTATATCTCTGTTTATCTGAGATGTAAATCTCTTAACGGGCTCTAGAATCGACTCACCACTTATTTTCAGACTCTGCAATTACTGTATATGGGTGGAAAGTATATATTCATATTTTAGGGCAATTTAAAACTAAAGGAGGAAAATATGAATTCCTAAGCATAAAAAAAGGCTGAGAGAAAGATGCAGGACAGTTATGGCAGTATGCATGATCTGGGGTGGGGTAGGGTCGGGGGAGGGAAAGGGGAATATGCCTAAATTGAACTGAGAAATGATGTCTGAATTACACAGAACATCAATAAAAGCATTATATTAAAAAACATTCAATTTCTGCAAAATTCATATAATTTATGGTATTTAGATTCCCTCCCCTATCTGACCTCCCCTTACTGCTTCCTGCCCAATTTAATGTATTCATATATATATAAACATACACACACATTACAACATATAGGATCTGATTTTTGTCCCCAAATGTCCTTCAATGTGGTCCATCCATTGGAGCCTGGTTAACCCTACCGAGTCCCATCCCCGTAAGAGATGGTCTCTCCCCCTCCCAGAAGCTATCAGTTGCCAAAAGTTTCTTAAGTTTGGTTGGGATTTTTACCCATGTCCCCACGTCTAAGCTGGGAGTTTGTCTGGTTCGAGCTTCCATGAGACTTATGCAGGCTGTCACCATTGCTGTGAGTTTAGATGTGTAACTGACCAGCTTGAAAACTCTGTGTCTTCACAGAGTGACACACCACCTCTGGCTCTTACAATCTTTCTGCCCCGTCTTCCACAATGATCTCTGAGCCTTGGGAGGCAGAAGTTTGAAATAGGTGTCCCCCCAAGTTGCTTTTGATTACAATGTTTATCATACGAACAGAAAGCAAACTAAAACAGCCGGGAACTGACTCATCCTCTGTGCTTGTCTCTAAGACCCATTACCCATATGTACAAAGGGATATACAGTAATCATTCAGCAGCCTCTGAGAGTGGGAGAAGAGAGAGCTGGGCATGTGTTTATCACACCACAGTCCCTCCCCTAGCTTGATTCAAGGAACTTGTCTGACGAGGAGGGGTGCTTCCACACCCAGTAAGTTTATACAATGGAAATCCCGTGCAGATTTTCAGTAACCTTTAAGATGCCTCCCCAAAAGAGCCTGAAGTTGACCTTGAACGTCTCTTCAATTCTTCAGTGAACATACCGTAAGAAAGATGTACTGCCTGCTATGTACTTCACATGTTATATGATTTCATGTAATTATAACACTTGTTATACAGCACATGTTCAGACCTGTTCTACATGCTATGAACACAATAAAATAACTCTCACTAGCCCTCATATAATATTAGCTTTTTAGATGAGAAAAAGTGGACATGGAAAAGTATACCAGTCATCTATTCCTATCCACAAATAACCCCAAGCCATGATAGGTTTAAACAAATCACACATTTCCTTATATTCCAGCCCAAACTTGAGGCCTCTGGTAATCACTATTCTTCTTTCCAAGAGTTCAGTTTCAAATAGCTGATAACGTATTACATATTTCAAATTGCTTTAAAAGATAGATGTTAAATGATTCACCATAAGTATATGAGGTAGTAGCTATGCTAATTAACTTGATTAACCAATCCAATATATACATTGTATACCACATATACATATAATTAGGGTTAGGGTGACATCTTAGTTCATAAGATGCTTGCTTTACAAGCATTAAGTTCTGAGTCTGATCCCCAAGAATCCATGTAAAACAAAGCAGGGCATAGTACCACATGCCTGTGATCACAGGGCAAGGGGAGCAGGGACAGGCAGATCCTTAGTGCTTGCTTGCACAGCCCAGCCCATTCAGTGAGTCCCAGGTCCTAGTGTGAGACTGTTTCAAAAATCAAGAGAGCTCACTCCTAGGAACAGCATCTAAAGTTGACATCTGATCATCACCCAGATGTGCACATGAACCCACACTACATATAGAGATAGATAGATAGGTAAATAGATAGATGATAGATAAATAGATAGGTAGATAGATAGATGATAGATAGATAGATAGATAGATATTTATCAATTAAAAGTAAAATATTCCACCTGGGGTTGGGGATATAGCTCAATTAGTAAGTCTGTTGATCACCAACACCACATAAATCAGAGGTGATGGCACATGTCTATAATCCCAGTACTCAGGAGGTAGAAGCAAGAGATTCAGTTCAGAAGTCTCCTCAGCTGCCTAGCGGGTGCAGGGCCACTGCGTCTTTCATTATCCAGCTGGCTAGCCTGGATTTTCCCAGGCGGCAGCCTTTTTCCAAAGCAAGAGTGAGGAACAAGCTCTGGAGCTTTTCTTCTCTGTTCCGTTTTCTTCTCTATTTGTAATACATTTGTTATTAGACCATTTTCTTCTCTATTTGTAATACATTTGTTATTAGTCCATTGGTCAGAACAAGGCACATAACCAATTCCAGGGACACCACAGGAGGCTTCCAGGGACCCTGTGTACAGAGTGGCCTGCATACTTTGAGGTTGCCTTCTTCAAGCACAAAGAAGTTACATCACTTGTCTTGGATGTATCAGCTAAGAAATGGCAGGTAAATTATTTCAACTCCATTTCCACCTAAAATCCACAACCTTAAAGATCATGCCATTCAATAATTCATTATTCCGTCTAATCCTTTTCACTAGTCACATTTTATACTTAACTTAAAGTGAAGGCTGATAAAGTTGGGTATATGCTGAGACCATGCAGCTAGGAAATAAGGAGGTCTGGCTAACTTTTAAAGGCTTCTCTCTCCACAGCATCACATTAGAACAAGTCTGTACTTGCTGATTCAACCTGCCTGCAGAAGCACCAACCAGGGACCACTTTCAGAACATGAGTTCAGGAAGTAAGAGAGGACTTATGCAGGGTTGTCAAGATGGGCTGAAATTCACCCTAGCCACTTTTCCCACCAATTGCCCTACAGTTTTATTCCCACACAGGAAATCAATTTCTTCCTATCAGAGTAGTAGGTGTTGTGGGATTCAGACAAAATGAAAAAGACAAATTTTTCAGCTCCCAGATGCTTACAAAGTACACAGATAGGAAACAGCAGACACCAGTATGAGAAGGAGAGGAAAACACGAGAAGGTGGAGGGAATGTGGGGCTGCTGGAAGACAAGTGTTAAGAAAGATAATTGAGAAGGCCTTCCCCAAAGAGAAGGGTTTGAGGAAGACTGGAATTTAGAGAAGCTAAAAGTAAAGAAGCCTTCTTAAACTACACCTTCACTAGGTTAATGTGAGCAAGCGGCATAAGCCAACTTAAAAACAACAACAACAACAACAACTGGGCTTCTAAGTTCTAATACAATGAAAACAAAGCTACCAATCCATAAATAGACCAATGAACAAACAGGTCACAAAGGAAGAAATATAAATGACCAATAACATTTTTTTAAGTGTGCAATTCCTTCCACAGTTTCCCCCCACCTAAAGTTCACACATTCTGTCATTTATTCTATGGTCCATTGTGTCAAACTCCTCTCCCCACCCACTCCTCAGTGCCAGCTCCTTCCCTGAGCTCTAGTCAGCCTATCCCAAGTCCCTTTCCTAAAGAAAGCCAGGTCTACCTCACCCAACCTCAATCAACTGCCAATATTTTTTTCAGCAGATGTTCGGCTCGGCTACCCATTTCTGCACTTCTGTGCTGGGATTTTGTCCAGCTGAGCTTTCCTGGGTCTTGTGCATGCTGATACCAATGCTGTACATTCATATGAACAGGGTCCCAGGAGCTTGCAGGATTCATTTCTGTTACACACACACACACACACACACACACACAAATAAAATTTGAATTAACTTCTTTAATTGCCACACAAAAGTACTCAATATACTTAACCACCAGGAAAATGTAAATTAAAATTGTTTTTACTTTTACAATCTTTCAGCTCCCTCTTTTCATCTTCTGCAATGTTCCCTGAGCTTTGGGAGGCAGACATTTGATGCAGGAGTCTTATCCAGGGATAAGTACTCCGCAGCCTCTTACGAACAGTAGTTAGTTGTGGGTCTCTGTGTTAATCACCATCTGCTGCATAAGAAAGTATCTCTGGGGGAGAGCTGACTGAGGCATTAATCTATGGGTATAACAATAAGTCATTGGGAGTCAGTTTAATGCTACATCTATCTAGCAGAATAATAGTGTTGAGCTCTCCCCTATGGCCTGTGTCTAGCCACAGGTTCCTAGGCCTGTTATCAATAGATGGCCATAAGGGAAATAGAGTTTTTCAGACAGCTGGTCATATGAACTCATAGCAAGGGTGACAGCAAGCACAAATCTCACATAAGTTCAAGCCAGACAAAAATCCCAGCATGAGCATGGGGAAGTTGTTAAGAAACCTCAAACCCACCTGAGGAACTAGCAGCAACTGATAGCTATTGGGAGGGGCAGAGTCAGACTCATGTAAAGGTAAAACACTTGATAGGTTGCCCAGGCTCCAGGGGATAGACCCCATCAAAGGGCACTTAGAGACACAAGTTTGAAAATATATATAAATATATATATATATATATGTATATATATATATATAGTTTGACTATATATAGTCAAGCTATATATACACACTATATATATAGTATGTATATGTATGTATGTGTATATACATATATATATATATGTTCATACATATATATATATATATATTCATATATATATATGAACACATGAAAATGGGAAGGAGTGGTAGGGTGCATAGATGAGGAAGGGTATCTAATTTAGTCAAAATATATAAATTCCTACAAATTCAATTTAAAAAAAAAATCACAAAAAAACAAACAATTAAAAGTTCCTTGATTCCAGCTTGCCCCAATCAGTATGCAGTGTCCTCAAAAAGCAAAAAATAGGGCTACATAGATAGCCCAGAAATTCAATGTACATATTGCTCTTTCAGTAGACCCAAGTTCAGTTCCCACCATGGGCACCAGTACTCATGTGCAGAGAAAGAGAACTCATGTGGAGAGAGAGAGAGAGAGAGAGAGAGAGAGAGAGAGAGAGAGAGAAGTCCCATGGTGCAATGAAGGGCCCCACACCACACACATATGGGCAGAACTATCTGGAATTAGGGAATTATTTTTCAAAGGCATGAAGTTGGAAGGGAGACATGTTGAGGGGACTATGTAAGGAGTTGAAGCAGGGAATGATGGGTAAATGTGATCATATTGTGTTGTATACATGTACGAACATTTCAAGAATAAATAAAAATAAAATAAATCTTTAAAAAAAGAAAAAAGAGGAGTGCACAGCGATTAGATCAGGGACTTGCCAGGACCACCTGAAGCATAGGTAGGAGCCCAGCACTTCAGCCAGGCAGATTTTAAGATTGATCTACTCCTGGGTTGTTAGTTGATTGATTCATTGGTTGGATAGCTAAATCTTTGCTGGTGGTGTGGAGTTGCCCTGCTAGCTGGGATTAAAGGTAGGCCTGTTAAATCCTTGTCTGGTTGGCTGTCAGGGCAGAGTTGCCCTTGTAGCTACTATTAAAAGTGGGCCTGTTGCCACTGTGAGACTTGAGTTCACAGTGGTTAGATCAAGGACTTGCCAGGACCACCTGATGCACAGAGTACCAGGGTGGAGATAAGTTAGGCATATCCCCCCCCACCCCTGCCAACTGGAATTGCTGAGACAGTGTCCAAGTGGATTTTTTGGAGAACCTTCAGAACAGAAAGGGAAGAGTGAATTAGACTTCAACTATACAAACAAAATTGAAAACCTGAAACCTAGACAAGTCAACACTCCATAAACAAGGAGGAAAAAAAAGGCATCTGAAGGAGGCAAGCAAAACAAGCCTTCAACACAGTGAAAAGACATTTGTGATTTGCATTGGAATACAGGCAAAAAAAAAGGGAAACCCACATGCCAGGGACACGATGAAGGGTCAAGATGGGAAAGGTGCAAGATAATTCAACATCAAGCTCTACCAACTGTGTAGGAGATTGCTACAGTGGGATACCCCCAGAGGTGGCCCAAGAAACAAATCTCAGAGGAACAATTTTAGACCTATTCAGAGAAATTAAATATAAAGAACAAGTCAGAGAACTAAGGAGAGAATGAAAAAGTCAAGAAGGGCCTAGAGGGAGACAATGACAAACTTCGGAAAGAACTAAAGGGAGAGAATGACAAACTCCAAAACTGGAGGCAGAAAATGACAGACTCCAGAAGGAAGTGGAAACACTGAAAAAGGAAGCCAACCAGTGAAGTAAGGAGCACCAAGAAGAGATTGAGAAGCTCCAAAAAGAAGTGGAAATACTAAAGAAATCACAGGATGAAATGAAAAAGGAAATAGATCACTCATCCAATCAAGAGGAAAGGAATGGGAAAAGCCTCAGAAATAGAATGGAGGAAGCAGAACAAAGAATATCAGACCTGGAAGATAGCACAGAGCAACTAAATAGTTCAAATAAAGATTATGAAATATTTAAAAATACACAAAAGTGGAAAAACTAGGAAATATGGGACATTATGAAAAGATCAAACCTCCGCATCAAGAAAAGAGAAGAATCCCAAGAGAATAGTATTGATCAGATCTTCAACAGAATAATAGATAAAAATTTCCGCAAACTAAAAAAAGACAAACCCATACAAATACAAGAAGCACATAGAACTCCAAACAGACAAGATCAAAAACTTCCCACGCCATACCATAGTTAAAATGCTAGATGCCCAAAACAAAGAAAAAATTCTGAAAGCCACAAGAGAAAAACAACATGTCACATATAAGGGGAAAACCATCAGAATTATGACTGACTTCTCGGTGCAAATCATGAAAGCAAGAAGAATATGGAGCAAAGCATTCCCAGTATTAAAGGATTATGGATGCCAACCCAGGTTACTATACCCCGCAAAAATATCGATTATAGTTGAAGGAGAGAGAAAAATCTTCCATGACATAAACAAGATGATAGAATACATGTCCAGAAAATCAACCCTTCAGAAAATACTTGAAGCAATTCAAAGAGAAACTAATAAAAACATAACTGCAGAAGTAGAAACCGAGACTAAAAATGGAAATGGATAATAAGGTGAAATGAAGCAACATGCATCTTTCAATTATAACCTTAAATATTAATGGACTAAACTCCCCAATCAAAAGACATAGACTGGGAGATGAGATTAGGAAACAAAACCCACCTATATGCTGTCTACAAGAAACCCATCTCAATCTCAAGGATAGGCACCAATTTAATGTGAAGGGATTGAACAAAATATTCCAAGCAAATGGTACCAAAAAGAAAGCAGGTGTTGCTCTTTTAATATCAGACAAAATAGATTTTGAAGTAAAAGAAATCAAAAGAGACAAAGAGGGCCATTACGTTTTTATCAAAGGAACAATTGACCATGAAGACTTCACAATCATGAATACATTTGCACCAAACTCTGGTTCACCAAACTTTATAAAGGCAGTTTTTCAGGACCTCAAGGCACAGATTAACCCCAGCACACTAATATAGGGGACTTCAATGCCCCACTAAATCCTTTGGACAGATCAACAGGACAAAGAATAAACAGAGAAACATCTGAACTGAGTGATACAATACACCAAATGGATCTCACAGACATCTACCAAATATTCCACCCAAACACCAGAGAATACACTTTCTACTCAGCACCCCATGGAACATTCTCCAAAATAGACCACATACTGGGACACAGAAAAAAACTCAACAAATACCAAAAGATTGAAATAATTTTATGCATTCTATCAGACCACAGTGCAATAAAGCTCAATATCAACACCAGGATAAGCCCTACAACCTACAAGAACACATGGAGACTAAACAACACTCTCTTGAATAATGAATGGGTCAAGGAAGAAATAAAAGCTTTCCTGGAACTGAATGACAATGACAATACAACACAACAAATGGGACACTTTCAAAGCAGTCCAAAGAGGGAAGTTTATAGCTCTAAGCGCCTACATAAAAAAAAAAAAAACAGAGAGAGCACAAGTGACCTATCTAACACTGCAGCTAAAAACACTTGAGAAACAACAACAAATGAACCCTAAACTCAGTAGACAGGAAGAAATAACAAAAACCAGAGCAGAAATCAATGAAATTGAAACAAAGAAAACCATACAGAAAATCAATGAATCCAAAAGTTGGTTCTTTGAGAGAATAAACAAGATAGACAGACCTCTAGCCCAGTTAACAAAAAGAAAGAGGGAAGAACTCCAAATCAATACAATCCATGATGAAAGGGGAAATATCACAACAGACAATGAAAGGATCCAGACAATCATATGGGAATACTTCAAAAACCTATACTCTACCAAGTTTGAAAACCTAGAAGAAATGGATGAATATCTGAAATCCTGGGAAACACCAAAGCTCAACCAAGAAGAGATCAACAGCTTAAACAAACCCATAATATATGAAGAAATTGAAGATGTAATAAGAAAACTCCCAACTAAAGCCCAGGCCCAGATGGTTTCACGGCAGAATTCTATAAAATATTTCAAAAAGACTTACAACCATTATTACTCAAATCGTTTAGAATGATACAAACAGAGGGAATTCTCCTAAATTCCTTCTATGAAGCCAGTAGCATGCTATTACTAAAACCAGGCAAAGATACAACCAAAAAGGAGAACTATAGACCCATCTCCCTAATGAACACAGATGCAAAAATTCTAAACAGGATACTTTCAAATTGCATACAGACCCACATCAAGAAGATCATCCATCATGACCAAGTTGGATTCATACCATAAATGCAGGGATGGTTCAATATACGAAAATCAATAAATATCATCAAACATATAAATGGACTGAAATACAAAAACCATATGATCATCTCAATTGATGTTGAAAAAGCCTTCGAGAAAATCCAACATCCCTTCATGCTTAAAGTCCTGGAGGGAATTGGATTGGTGGGATCATTCCTCAATGTAATCAAAGCCATATACAGGAAACCCACAGCCAATATCATCCTAAATGGGGAAATGACAGAAGCATTCCCTTTAAAGGTAGAAACTCGGCAAGGCTGCCCCCGTCACTACTCCTTTTTAATAGTACTTGAAACACTTGCTAGGGTAATAAGGCAAGAAAAGGAAATTAAAGGAGTTCTAATTGGAAAAGAGGAAGTTAAACTATCTCTTTTTGCTGATGATATGATCATTTACTTAAGGGATGCTAAAAACTCCACCAGAAAACTCCTAGGAATTATTAAGAACTTCAGTAAAGTGGGAGGATACAAAATTAACCTAGAAAAATCAGTAGCCTTTCTTTATTCCAACAGCAAGCAACTGAAGAAGGAATTCAAGGAGACCTTCCCACTCACAATAGCCTCAAAAACAATAAAATACCTAGGAACAAACCTAACCAAAGACACCAAAGATCTCTACAACAAAAATTTTAAACCCCTGAATAAGGAAATTGAAGAAGACATCAGAAGATGGAAAAACCTCCCATGCTCATGGATTGGGAAAATAAATATAGTAAAAATGTCCATTCTACCCAAACTCTTGTACAGATTTAATGCAATCCCAATTAAAATTCCCCAAGAGTTTCTTCACAGGCTTGGGATAAAAGTCCTTAATTTCATTTGGAAAAACAAAAGACCCCAAATAGCCAAAGCAACCCTGAGGGAAAAGAGCAATACAGGGGGGATCTCTATACCAGACTTCAAACTATACTACAGGGCTATAGACATAAAAACAGCTTGGTACTGGCACAAAAACAGACCAGTTGACCAAGGGAACAAAACTGAAGATCCAAACTTGAGCACATGCAATTTCAGCCACCTCATATTTGACAAGGGGGCCAAGAAGACACAATGGAGGAAAGACAGCATCTTCAGCAAGTGGTGTTGGCAAACTAGATCACCACTTATAGAAGAATTAAATCCCCACTTCTCACCCTGTACAAAAGCCAACTCCAGATGGATCAAAGACCTCAATGTGAAACCCCAAACTCTGAAGGCAATAGAATAAAAAGTTGGCAGCAGACTACAAAACATAGGCATAGGAAAAGACTTCCTAAATCAGACAGCAGCTGCACAATTGACAAATGGAACCTCATTAAACTCAAAAGCTTCTATACATCAAAAGATACAATAAAGGAAGTGAAGAGAAAACCCACAGAGTGGGAGGAAACCTTCCCCACAGATACATCTGACAAAACATTGATTTCCAGAGTATATAAACTACTCAAAAAACAACGAAGAAAGAAAACAAATGAATCACTCTAAAGATGGAGCAAAGAGATGAACAGAGACTTCACAAGTGAAGAATTAGAGGTGGCTGAGAAACATCTTAAAAAGTGTTCAGCATCATTAATAATTAAGGAAATGCAAATTAAAACCACTTTAAGATATCATCTCACTCTGATAAGACTGGCTAGGATCAAGAAAACAAATGGGGGCTGGAGAGATGGCCTAGTGGTTAAAGCACTGACTGCTTTTGCAGAGGACCTGGGTTCAATCCCCAGCACCCGCATGGCGGCTGACAATCTGTAACTCCAGTTCCAGGAGAACTCCAGTTCCAGGAGAACTCCAGTTCCAGGAGAACTCCAGTTCCAGGGGAATCTGAGACCCTCTTCTGACCTCCGTAGCATTGCACGACACAGGTGCACAGATCTACATGCAGACAGTACATTCATACACATACAAAAATAAATAATTTTAAAAAAGAAAACAAATGATTCCAAGTGCTGGAGAGGTTGTGGGGAAAAAGAAACACTCATCCATTGCTGGTGGGAATGTAAACTTGTACAGCCAGTATAGAAAGCAGTGTGGAGTACCCTTGGAAGTCTCAAAATGAGCTTACCACCTGACCCAGTCATACCTCCTGGGTATATACCCACAAGACTCTTCTTACTGCAGAAATACATGCACAGCTATGTTTATTGCAGCTCTGTTCACAATAGCAAAAAGCTGGAACCAACCCAAATGCCCCTCAACTGACAAGTGTATAGAGAAAACGTGGTACGTGTACACAAGGGTTCTAGGCAGCGGTAAAGAAAGACAACAATCATGAACTTTGCAGGTAATGATGGAACCAAAAGATATTATGGTATGGAGTAACACAGTCACAGAAAACAAACGATGAATGGTAGACCTCATCTGTGGATGCTAGCGCCAATTACCTAGTTGTAAACATTTCTTGTTGGAAAGAACAACACCAACAACACCAACAACACCCAACAACACCAACAACAAAAAGACTGCACAAGAACGAACTGAAGGGTGAATCTGGTGGGGGGGTGGGGGGAAGGGGGACACGGGTCTAGATTCAATTTGTACATAATCTTGTACAAAAAAATATAATGTAAGGCCGGGAGTGGTGGGCACACCCTTTAAGTTAAATCAATCCTAGCAAACTTGGGAGGCAGAGGCAGGTGGAGCTTTGTGATTTCAAGGCCAACCTGGTCTACGAGTGAGTTCCAGGATAGCTGGGACTACAACAGGGAGACCCTGTCTTGAAAAGACACACACAATATATGTATATAGATATAGATAGATATATAGATATATATAAATGTATATATTTCAAATTAAAAAAAATTAAAACAGAAAAAAGAGAAAGGGGAAAAAATCTAAAAATACAATACAGCCCATCTAGTCCACTTATCGCTGCATAGATCCATGTTTATTGCTGCTGTATTCATAATAGTAAGAAAATAAAACCATCCTAGATGCCCATCAACTGATAAATAGGTAGTGAAGATGTGGTACACACACAATGGAATATTATTCAGCCATAAAGAAAATGAACTTTGAAAGGAAAATGGATGGAACTGGAAAACACTGTATCAAGAGGAGCATAACCCAGGTTCAGAAAAGCAAAGCATTGCATATTCTCTCGTGTGCAGTTATTTGGAATGAGTAGAGGACAGGCAACTAAAAAGGGATCCGTGAAAAGTGAAAAAAAGAAGCTTTTAACAAAGGTGCACAGGGAGGGTAACAGAACCCATGTGATAGGAAAGTGATGGAGGAATGCTGAGAGAAGATAGCACAGTAGGACAGGGTAAATGGGCAGATGGGGGAGTGGGAAGGAGGTAGGAGCAACCGAGCCTCAGAAAGCATGAAGACGCCGTAAGGAAGTTTTTTACTTTACATGCTCATTTTAAAGAAAAAGAATAAAATATCCAGCATGGCAGTGCGCCAGGAAAGCAGGCGCACAGTGGAATCCGAGTCTCGAATACCAGCAGAGCACCACACATCGTTCCTCTCTGCCTCGTTATTTCTCAAGCAAGCTCCCCTTGCTCTTCTGTAGTCTGGAAGATGGCTGTTTCTCAGTACAGTTCCAAGTTCCCAGCAGACTGAATCCGATTGGCCCAACTGAATCAATCCAAGGAGTTGCCCCTGGTCACGAAATACAAACATGGTTCCCAGGGAAAGCCAGTTCCTGGGTTTGAGGGCAGGTGACAGGAAGGAGAAATGGCTTCAGGCAAGAACACTGAAGGAGGAATCCACTAAGGTGTATTTTGGAAGGTTGAATGGAGGTGAGCTCAAGTAAAACCAGGAACTTTATACACACAAGGTGTGCCTGTGTGTTGTGTGTATATATGTGTGTTTGTACATATGGAGACCATATGTGTGTGTGGAGACCACATGAAGTATCTTAGTCAATCAAAGTTTGAAACCTCTTTTCTAGCATGTAGAGTCATTGTAGAGAAAAGATAGGAGTTCATCTAATTTCCATCACTACATGCTGCCTACAAAGCCTTGTGGCCATATGAAGTGTTCCAAGGAAGAGGAAACTGATTCTGTCAGTTGACCAGACATTAAGAATTGGTAGAGGAGAACTTGACACTATTCTCCAACATCATCCCCCAAGCCATACAGATGGGGTCTAGAGCCTCTAATTTAAAAAGTTTTTGTAGTTAGTAAGTTGTGAGGTGTTGGAAAGCAGAGAAACAGGTCTGATTGCAAGAAAAGAGAAGAAGTGAGGGACTCTGAAAACCTTATGAAAGCAGAATGGCTTTTAGGAGAAGCCTGTCTGGTTTGGGACAATATGCTTCAAATAAAAAAGAAATAAGGATACAAATACAAGGAGGAGAGAACAAGGAGTGCTGGACTCAGTTGTCATGAAAGTCAATAACTAGCCATTCTTCACTGTGTATGCAACAATACTCTGCCTGCGATAGGCAGAGATGATGTGCTGCCCCCAGCAGTGAGGTAGCACTGACCTGACTTGTGCATCCCACTGCCCTTCCAGTCCCATAATACAGAAATGCATGTAGCATCCTTGATTTTGGAAGTTCTTTGTTAGCATCCAAGACTTGGCTGTCTGCTGAGTCTGACATCTCCTAGTCAAGGCCTCTCAGATCGCTCATAAGAATACGAGCTAATCCAATCTGTCTGGCCCATTGAGTGTCAACATCTTCATGCCAGAGTTTTTGACTCTTGGAAGCTCTACAAATTTGCTCTCTTGGGATGAAAGAGCAAAGGTTAAGGCTATAGAAGGCTTTAATCAATAGTGTATGAGCCTGAAGAACAGGCAGAAATCAATAATATATTTTTATGTTCAACTTTTATTTTTGTCTTCCAAATAACAGCACCAAAACATTCATGCCAGAGTGCAATTGAAAAAGTTTTTTTTGAGAAGTCTCTTTCATGTTGTTTAATAAAAGAGATAATGAATGTTTACTATGTGAAGATGAGAAAGGACCAAATAGGAAAGTAAGAAAATATGGTATTTCGTAGTAGCGTTTTTAAAAAGAAATTGCAAGGAAAGTCAACTGTGGGTCAAGACATTTCTAGAAAATGATGTGTGGTAAGAAAAGGAGGAGAGATTATGGTCAGAGGTCAGAACATGCAGTCTAAAGTGCATGCCTCAATCCATAACACATAGCAGGCTCACAGTGAAGGTGGTACAAGTTTGTGAGATAGTGACCATGCTCATTGATGGTTCCAGTGGTAGCCAGTGTAAAAACAACTGGGCTTTGTTACGTCTCCAGGATATACACTTTCTAAATATCACATACTTCGAAATACTCTTTCCAAAAACAGGTGATGATTTTAGCACTGATGCCCATGTAGACCGAGCTGTTTAACTCAAATCTTTCACCCCCGGGGTCCTGAGAATAATCCTTGACTTCTAAAAAGAGGATTTCATATGATAAATGAAGAAATATATTAAATCATCCATGCATTTTACATATTTATTGAATCATGAACTCCTCTCTCTCTCTCTCTCTCTCATTAGTTTGGTCTTGGAGGTAGGGTCTCAAACTCTGCTAAGCAGCTGAGGATGACCTTGAATTAATTATCTTCCTGACTCCACCTCTTGAGTTCTGAGATTATACAGGTGGGCACTGACATGACCAGGTTGTTTAATTCTAAGGATGTAATGCAGGGCCTCACACATGCCAAGCAATCACTCTGCTAATCGAGCCATATATACCCACCCCTACTAACACATTTTTCATGTATCAAATATTTAGGCTCTTTGGGGATAGCACAAAGACTTTCTTTGTGACCTCAAATAGATCAAAATCAATCCACTTGGATGACACTGAGAAATTTAAATTGGAACAATAAAATGACAGAATACTGCATTTTAAATGTCAGGAAAATAATAAGCATAGGATGTGATTTGGAACTATAAGAGAAAACTGGTATCCACAGAAGGGAAGAGGCAAGCACAGCCTCCTAACAAGCCATTAGGAGTGCAAGACAGTTGACGTGAAGATGGAAGCACGGACTTGGAGACATGTGGAGGGGAAGGCTAGATTGGAGGGCTCACCTGGAAGTATTAGAAAAACCACAAATTCCAAGGTCTCGCTCTTGACCAGTTCAACCAAAATAGTTCATGGTTGAGATCCAGACATCGATGACCATTATATTCCAGAAAAGAGCACCAACTTTGCAGGCTTATCGGATCAGATCTCCATTACTAAATAGCCCTTGGATCTCTGCCAAGCAAAAAGTCAGTTCTAGAATGTGTCAGAATAATACAGTTGTTCAGGACAAAGCTCATGTGAAACAGGACTAGGTCCATTCTCAGCACATTACTAGAGTTTGTGTGTGTCTGTTTCCTCATCTACAAGATTTGGTTAATAATACCTGTTTGCTTCACAGAATGGGTGTTAACTGGTTATGGAGGCTTAGCAGAGATTTATACTAGGAGATAACCACACATGTGGCATCTTGGCCTTGCCACTACCTGGTTACCAGGCAAATCAACGAACAGACAGACTCTCCAATCTTAGTTTCAGGGCAATTAGCACGAGTTTACTCAGGCTTGCCTACAAAGTGAATGGAAGCAAAGTATCACTTACAAGTGATTCCCTTCCTCAGAGTCCAGTATGAACTCGGTGACCAACGCCCATGATGGCAAAATGGCAAGAGACCACCAGCCCCATGTGGCCGGCTTTTATATACCCTTGGACCCTTGCAGGTGGCTTCCCAGAGTTCCCCAAGCATGTTCTCAGCAAACATCCTGAGCATGCATGCACTCAGGCTCAGCTTTATCCTTAGCCACTCCTCTAAGTAAACTACACTCCATCTTTGTAGTTTGCAGCTTGTCTGATGATAAGTCCACTTCAAAAGAAGCTGTATCTTATCCCACAGGGAGATTCACCAGATGTCAAGGTCTTTGATAAGCCCTGGGAATAAAAGTGAACAGACAATATGCCATGCTTACTGTCATGGAAAAGAGAATCTTAGATAGCACTGGTAGGAGGGTAGTCACTATAGAAATCAGTATGGAGCATTCTCAATAAAAACTAAAAATACATCTATCATGTGACCCATCACTAATCAGTATTCACCCAAAGAACTCCAAGTCAGTATATCAAGAGATACTTGTTCATCAATATTTATTACAGCACTATTCACAAGAACTAAGTTATGGACCATCCAGGGGTCCAACAACAAAGGAATGGATAAAGAAAATATGTCACACACACACACACACACACACACACACACACACACACACACACACACTAGAATTGTTTTTAGCCAAAAAGAAGAAAGAAGTTATGTCATTTGCAGGAAAATGAATGAACTGGATATAATCACATTAAGTAAATAAAGCCATTTTCAGGAAAACAAATAACTTATATTTTCTTTCATTTGTGCTTTATAGATTTCATATAGATACATAAAATAATGTGTGCCTATATGACAGGAAAATAGAAATGAAGCTGCCTATGGAATAAAGGGACCTAAGAGACAGGGAGAAAGAGAAAAATGGGAAATTATGGAGACTGTGATCAATGTACACTGTGTTCTTGTATAAAATATCCTTATGTAACAGTACCATATATATTGAATATGCACAATAAAAATTTTAAGAAGAACATCAGAACGTGGGTTGGACATTGCTCAAAGAAAAACACGGCAATTTTTTAAAGTTATGTAACAGTGGTCCATCTATTTAGTGATGGCACCGGGGACTAAAGAATGCATAATAGGAGAGTTTGGCTGGACCAAGTAAGCTGGATTTTGGATGAGCAGAATCTAGCTTGGTGAAAATGCAAAGTAAGAGAAATTAGAGGCACACAGAGGAAAGAGGAGATCAACTAGAGGAGCAAACGCCCAGAGAGATGAAGCAATAATAATAATAATAATAATAATAATAATAATAATGAAGCAATAATAATAATAATAATAATAATAATGTGCATACATGACCCATCACAGTTTCAGGTGCGGTGTCAGTGCTCAATAACCCCTTATTATCATCATCCCCATCATCATTAGCAGCAGCAGCAGCCAGGCCTTTTTGCACTGCAGGGATGTGGGAAATAGAAATGGGAAAAGACGTTCATTGAACTAGATATTGTCTAATTGTTAAACGTTTTAAAATATGGATCATGCTGAAGGTAAAAAGAAAAAAAAATCCCCCATGCAGTTTAAGACTAGTCCTGTGTGCTTAATGGAGAACTCAAAGGAAGAAGTGCTGGCTTTCATTCAAACCCAGGACAAATGGCTCACTAATGAGTGGCATGTTCACTGTCAAGAAGCTATCTTTGCAGATGCTGAGACAGGCTTTTTGCAGAGAACAGTGAGTGACTCCAGCCAGCCTGCAGCTAGAGAGATTATCAGCTGCTCTGGCACATGGAGAATTGTTTCCAGCAATGTCAAAATGTGCTTGAAATGTGACTACCTGCCCTACCTCCCCCTCAGTATCTCCAGGAACAGCTTATATAACAAAACACAATAGTACTTCACGGATTTCCTTAGAGTTCTCTTTGGGGGCTTGAAATTAAGTCGTGAACTATAGACAGCCATTATCGCTGTGTACTCCAGTAGCTGATACTATGCATTTGATCAATTATTTTAATATAAGTTGAATAAAGAGCCCCACGTATCAGCTTTGTACTTCCTGCTTGCAGACATTTCTTTCTTATGCTTTTTTTTTCTCAAGTTCTGTACCCTGGGTATTACTTTTCTGGAAAGATAATTGACTACAATGTACCTGGCTCATTAAAAACTCAGTTCTCTTCTCTCCTCCTTACACTTCAGCATGCTCACTTAGAGACCACAAAGTCAGTGTGTAGTTAAAACCATGGGTCTCAACAACAAGCAGAGTGCATCTTTCTTAATCTAAGCTTTGTAACTTATCCAGTTCTTACACCTTGGGTGATATATTAATTCTCTCTGTGTGTCTGTGTCTCTGTGCCTTTGTGTCTATGTGTGTGGAGTGTGTCTGTGCATGGATCTGGATTTGGGTCTGGGAATCTGGATGTGCTTGCAAACTGTCTTTCCACATATTTCTAGATGGCTTGACTCACTATGTAGAGCAGGCTGGCCTCAAACTTGTGGCCATCCTCTTCCCTCAGACTCCCAAGTGCTGTTGCTACAGGTATGCACCACCACATAAAGCCCACATTGCTGTTTTGGGATAATTCTATACAGCAATACAATATATATTCATCATATACACCCATCCCCCTAGCTTTTCCCATATCCTCCTAGATCCTCTCAACTTCATTTCCTCTTCTCCTATAATTAAAATTAGTCTTACCCATAAGAATGTGGATGTAGGCTGACCACTTGTGTATGAGCAATCTATCGATTGCTCATACCAAACCCACAATAATTTTAACTCTTGATTTCTTCATTGGGAAAACAGAGTTCACACACTGTGCTTATTGTCAACATCAGGAACAGCCTCCTGATACACATCATTTAGCTTGGAGTTAGGGTAGCCACGGACTTCTAGCATGTGGAAGTTTTCTCTGTCTTTTTGTTGTTGGTGGTAGTGGTTTATTCTTTAATTCTTCTGTTGTTGCTGCTGCTGCTGCTATTGTTTCAGAAACAGTGTCTTGCTATGTACTCCAGGCTACCCTCCAAATTATAATCTCCTGCCTCTACTTGCTGAGTTCTGAGGTTACTGAAGTTCTACACCTAGTTTCTGTTCTGTGTTTTTGTCTTGAGTTATCATCTTTCTCTATAAAATGTAGGAAAGCTTCTTTGATTCATTAGGACTCTTTCAGTGAAAAAAATAATAAATTGGTTAAGGGAAAAGTTCATATAAATGCAGATGTCATTAGCTGAAGGCATGGCTGCTTCTAATACTCAAATGACTGACACTGTTGAGAATCTCCTTTTTGTCATCTCTCATCCTCCACATTGTCTGTTGTGGCTTCATTGCCAGGCAATCTCTCCCCTTCTACTGATGAAAATGGCCTTCAGCAACTCTGAGCTGCTGTCATGCCAGTTCAGAAAGTCTAATGAAAAGAAAGAAAAAAATGAACTGTTTTTCTCAAGAATTACAGAAAAATTCTGGCACTTAATTTTCAGTTTAACTTTGGTCATGTGACTACCCCCTACTCTACTTTTGTGGCCAGAGATGCAGTGGTGTGATTTTTCTAGACTGGAGTCTGATCACATTGCTGGAGCAGGAGGCATGATCCCAAGGAAGAGTAAGAGATTCACATGTAAGATCAGTGCCTAGAGATACAGACAAAAGCAATACCTTGGTCCAACTCCAGGTTGTTCTCATGTTCCCAGCTAGTAAGTACCAGCTTTCTTGCATCTGGGATTAGCAGCTCAGCTGATTCCCTTTCCCTGGCTCTAACAACTCCTTATCTACCCAGAAGATACTGGCTGCATCCTTTGGCAAGATCTGCATTTTGCCCAACCATAACACAACAGAAATAAATGTGTCAATCATGCACTGTCACAGCATATTAAACCCCTAGGCAGCACAGCCATTTTTTTTTGCTATTTTAAAAAATTTTAATGAAATAGTATCTTTATTTAGTATTCTTTCTTTTTTTTAAGCCAATGTTTTATTGAGCATGGCCATTTATTAAGAATCATCAAGTTTTATAGTGGCTGTACAAGTTTACATTCCCACCAGCAATGGATGAGTGTTTCCCTTCCCCCACGACCTCTCCAGCACTTGGTATCATTTGTTTTATTGATCCTGGCCAGTCTTGTCAGAGTGAGATGATATCTTAGAGTGGTCCTAATTTGCATTTACCTAATTATTAGTGACATTGAACAGTTTTTAAGATGTTTCTCAGCCATCTCTAATTCCTCCTCTGTGAAGTCTCTATTCAGTTCTTTGCTCCATCTTTTGAGTGATTCATTTGTTTTCTTTCTTCTTTGTTTTTTGAGTAGTTTGTATACTCTGGAAATTAATGCTTTGTCAGATGTATCTGCTGTGAAGGTTTCCTCCCACTCTGTGGGTCTTCTCCTCACTTCCTTTATTGCTTCCTTTGATGTACAGAAGCTTTTGAGTTTAATGAGGTCCCATTTGTCAATTGTCGATCTTATTTCTTGTGCAGCTGCTGTCTGATTTAGGAAGTCTTTTCCTACACCTATGTCTTGTAGTCTGCTGCCAAGCTTCTCTTCTATCACCTCCAGAGTTTGGGGTTTCACGTTGAGGTCTTTGGTCCATCTGGAGTTGACCTTTGTACAAGGTGAGAGGTAGGGGTTTAATTTCATTCTTCTACAAGTGGTGATCCAGTTTTGCCAGCACCACTTGCTGAAGATGCTGTCTTTCTTCCATTGTGTCTTCTTGGCCCCCTTGTCAAATATGAGGTGGCTGAAATTGTATGAGCTCAGGTTTGGATCTTCAGTTTTATTCCATTGGTCAACTGGTCTGTTTTTGTGCCAGTACCAGGCTGTCTTTATGACTATAGCCCTATAGTATAGTTTGATGTCTGGTATAGCGATCCCCCCTGTATTGCTCTTTTCACTCAGGGTTGCTTTGGCTATTCGGGGTCTTTTGTTTTTCCAAATGAAATTGAGGATTTTTTTTTCCAGGCCTGTGAAGAAACTCTTGGGGATTCTGATTGGGATCGCATTAAATCTGTACACTAGTTTGGGTAGGATGGACATTTTTACTATATTTATTTTCCCAATCCATGAGCATGGGAGGTTTGTCCATCTTCTGATGTCTTCCTCAATTTCCTTTTTCAGGGGTTTAAAATTTTTGTTGTAGAGATCCTTGGTGTCTTTGGTTAGGTTTGTTCCTAGGTATTTTATTGTTTTTGAGGCTATTGTGAGTGGGAAGGTCTCTTTGAATTCTTTCTCCAGTTGCTTGTTCTTGGTGTAAAGAAAGGCCATTGATTTTTTAAGGTTAATTTTGTATCCTGCCACTTTGCTGAAGCTGTTAATCGTTTCTAGGAGTTTTCTGGTGGAGTTTTTTGCATCCCTTAAGTAAACAATCATATCATCAGCAAATAGGGATAGTTTGACTTCCTCTTTTCCAATTAGTACTCCTTTAATATCCTTTTCTTGCCTTATTGCTCTAGCAAGTGTTTCAAGCACTATATTGAAGAGGAGTGGTGACAGGGGGCAGCCTTGCCGAGTTCCTACCTTTAAAGGGAATGTTTCTGTCGTTTCCCCATTTAGGATGATATTGGCTGTGGGTTTCCTGTATATGGCTTTGATTACATTGAGGAATGATCCCTCCAGTCCAATTCCCTCTAGGACTTTAAGCATGAAGGCATGCTGGATTTTCTCAAAGGCTTTTTCTGCGTCAATTGAGATGATCATATGGTTTTTGTCTTTCAGTCCATTTATATGTTTGATGATATTTATTGATTTTCACGTGTAAAGAAAACCAACTTTTCCCCCTTCATTGATTTCTAGTCTCCCTTAAACAAAAAATATACGCTTCTTCATACAACTGAGTGTGATGCACACAGAGGGCCACAACTGGCTGAACTTTAGAGAACAAGAGATTGCAGAGTCTGTCTCCCTGGATAGGACTCCTGTATTGATCCTCACCTACCCACAGGTCAGGGACCATTTTGGAAGAGAGAAGGGAGAAATTGTAAGAGCCGACGTTGGTCCGCGAACATAAGGAAGCTGAGGCTTTCAGGCCACGGGGACCTTGCAACAATGGGGACAGCAGGTACAAGACCAATGCTGACAAATCAGCCAAAATCCTAGCATGGAACTGGAAACTGGGCAGCAGGCCCCAACACTAGCTGAGGAACTGTTGCCAACTAGTTATTGTTGGGTGAGGGAGAGTAGATCTTCTTTAAGGGAGTGAATCTAGACAGGCTGACTAGACTCCAGTGGATGTACTTGCACCAAGGGACATTGGGATACATCAAATGGGGTTTAATACATATGACAGAATGCATGAAATCTGTTGTGGGAGAGGGTTATAGGATGACTTGGTTGGGGAGGAATCTAAATTTGATTAAGATCTATTATATGAAATGCAAAAAACTCAATAAAAAAATTTTTGAGACAGGGTCTCCCTGTAGCCCCAGCTGTCCTGGAACTTGCTCTGTAGACCAGGCTGGCCTTGACCTCACAAAGATCCATCTGCCTCTGCCTTCCAAGTGGTAGGATTAAAGGCATGTGCCACCACACCTGGCTCCAATAAAATATTTTAAAAATCCCTCCCTTGACTTTACAGTGATTTAAATCATCAGAAAGAGCAATAATAGTTTCTGAGGAGCATTTCCTAAGCAGCTGAGCCCAGGCATCAACACTTATCTTCCGTATGCCTACATCCATGACAGACATCACTAATCAAACCATCACTCCTTCCTTAAGAGCAAGGCCTTGAGTCCTGAATCCACCTCAATATGGCAGCTCATGGAAATAATGGAACTGATTTTATAAATAAGATATAATATGATTTGCCAGGCTTTTAATCCCAACCTATAGGAAGCAGAGACAGGAGGATCTCTGTGAGATCGTGGCCAGCCTGGTCCACATAGTGACTTCCAGGAGGGCTGGGACTAGGGAAACCCTGTAAAAAGACTAAGAAAAAAATATGATTTTTACTCTCAGGCTTTGCAGTATCTGTATTCATGTCTGTAGATAACGAGTTGTAATATACACCATCTCAGGCATGTCCGCATTTACAAATGAAGAGAGAAGTTCAGAGAGGTGCGGCTACATGCTTGTTATTGCACAGCCCAAAAACCTGAGTCTACAGTGTGTTTTAATTATTTCTCTTCTATCCATACTAAAAACAATAAGCTGCTCATAGCTCCCTGCTCACCTAGAAATATGAGGGAGATCCAAGGCTCAGAGCTTCCTAGCCACCAACCCCCATCCCCTGTAAATGGCTAAGTATTGCTTCCTCTTCCAAAGGTTCCAGATGAGTCACCCGCTCTGCAATTGACAGCTATCTATGTCATATAGGAGCAATGGATTGTGCAAGGAGCTTCTTTTGGGCACTGCCACTTAAAAGATGTCTCTAGAGCCAACACAAGCCCTGCCTTCCCCAGGGAGAAGTGCGAAGCTGGTATTTTGTACTCGTGAAACTACAGCAACTCCCAGCACCACTTTCTCAGGCAATGCTGGCAGCAGTGGGATGTCAAAGCAAATCACGTTCATGGGCCGTCACTTGCCAGCACGGGGCAGGAGCAGCAAGGAGACAGCAGCTGGGAGGAGGACTCTGATGTCAGAGGAAATCTGAGAAAGAGTTGAATCTTTACAGCAGGGGTTCAGAGGAGGCAGTCTGGGGAAGGGGTGGAGGGAAATCCCCTTTGCGGCACTAGGAAAGTCAAATAAAATAGTATACCTCCCTATGAAACTCCTCAGAATTCCCGGTCTTGCTTCCTCTGCTCCATAGCATCTTTCTTACTAAACATGCAGAAGGTAAGGGTGTTATTCTTGGCTTTTACTGCAATACCAGGTATTTACTTCCTAGATGACTTAGAAAAACTACAGTTGCCCTGTGCCTCACTTTCCCACCAGTGCATTGGGATAATATTCTTTCTTGTGTATTTCCTCAATCTTGGCATGAGTGGTACATTGAATCAGATAATCTGGGGAGGTATACACAGGGATAGGAACCTGTCCTCTGCATTACAGAGTGTTTACCAGAGATCAATGGTGCAAAACACCCATTCACACAAAACCCAATCATGACAACAAAAAAGGGTCCAGACTTTATCCCTGGTTTATAAGATGAGCCAAGTTAATATTAGATAGTGTAGATCACTTGGAAGAGCATCTGGCATGTCAGAGGGCATGCTCAGTGTTAGTCAGTGTTGGTCAGTGCTGTTCCTGATGCTTCAACCATCATTCTTTCCTGCCCCGCACATCTTGCATCCGAATATGTGACAGATAATACTGATCAATTGTAGCTCTATCCCTGGTGCCCTTGAGATCTCTGATTCCATTTCACCATGGCAGCCGTCATTCAAGAATCACATGTTCTGTGGGAATCCTTCAAGACCTGGGGGCCATGCCTCACACTCAGAAACAGCTTTCTTTAAGCAGTTATGTCTTTCTGATCTTTGCTTTCTTAGCATCTGGGGACTTCAATTTCAGAAACATAAAATATTTTGTCTAAGATTATGTTATTACATGGTCCCAAAGCTAGACATTCCAACCACATGAGTCTGATTTTGGAGCTCAGATTTTTTTTAAGAATTTTTTATTTTATTTTATTTATTTTTAATTTTATTTATTTTTGTATGTGTATGAGTGTACTGTCTGCATGTAGGTTTGTGTACCCATGTCATTCAATGCCATGGAGGCCAGAAGAGGGTCTTGGATTCCCCTGGAACTGGAGTTCTCTTGGAATTGGAGTTACAGACGATTCTCGGCCACCATGTGTCTCCCAAGTGCTGGGATTAAAGGTGTGTGCCACCATACCTGGCTTAGAGTTCATATTCTTTTAATAAAAGATGTTTAGTTAATTAATTTGTGTGTGTTCATGTACGTCTGTGGGTAGACACACACACACACACACACACACACACACACACACCCTGTGGGTCAGGTCCTCAGTATCAAACTCAGGTTGTCAGGCTTGTCGGAAAATGCCTTTATCCACTGAGCCTTCTCAACAGGTCCTGGAGCTCCTATTCTTAAATAGCAAATTATGACTCTGCAACAGAGTGTGCTGGTAAATCATCTCTTCAAGAAAGATAGTAAAGCTCTAATTTGTACCATTTTTTTAATTCCCAAGGTATAAAGATGGGATTATTTTCACCATGACTAACCAAAAGGAAACCACAAATGGCTTAATGACTGACACAAGATTCCTGACCATCTAACAACTGGCTCTATCATCTATCTATCTATCTATCTATCTATCTATCTATCCATCCATCTTCCTTTCTTTCTAGCTATCTTTATTCATCTGTCTTCCTTTCTATCTATCATCTATCTATCTCTGTGTATCTCACTCCTCCTTCTGTGTGTGGCATGTGTGAGAAGTGTATGTGCCCATATGTGTGTGCATGCCTGGACCTATCCCCACACAGAGGCCAGGGGAAGACCCTGGGTAACTTGCTCTTTTTCTCTCACACAGGGTCTCTTATTGAGCCTGGAATATGTTGATATCCAGCAAGCCCCAAAAGTCCTCCTGTCTCTACCTCCCACTTCATTGAGGTTACAGACTTGCATGTGGCAATGTTCCACTTTTTATGTGGGTGTTGGGGATTCAAACTCACATTTATACAGAAAGCAATTTTACCCACTGAAGTTTCTCTCCAACCCCACATTGGTTCTTGTAAGCTGGTGTGAATAGTTTCTTGCATGTCACATAGTGGCGGCTTCCAGTCCATTCTAGAACCACACGGTGCTGCAGTATACGAGTAAACCCCATGAAATCGTTAGATACCAAACACAGGGGTACTTGGTGTGGTAGTGACACTGCCACTTTTATCTGTATTAGTTACTTTTGTATCAGTGTGACCAAAATTCCTGTGAACAACTTAAAGGGGAAAATCGTTGATTCTGCTCATGATTTCAGAGGTGTCTCTCCATCATGGTGGGGAGGGTGTCATGGAGTAGAGCAGTTCACATCATGGCAGCCAGGAAGGAGAATAAGGGTAAGGCTGACAGTAACTGGCTTGCTTCCTCTTTTATGGTGTCCAGACACCCAGCTTATGGAGAAGTTTCTCCCACACTCAGTGTGATTCCCTCTTCAGTTAATTCTGTCTGGAAATGGCCTCACAGACACACCCAGAGGTGTGCTTCACTTATCTCCTAGGTGATTCTAAATCAAGGAAAGCCAACTTTCAAAACCATCTATCACATTGTCCCTAAGGTTTGATATTTTTAAATCCATGTTTGAGTTGAAGTTAACAGCTCTGCTTATGTAACAAACACAGTAAACCCCAGATACAGTGGCTAGAAATTTTAAATTAGTCCAGGCTGACATTAACTTTGTGGTCTCACTAATAACCACACACATTCTTTTTGTTTAAGAGAGGGTAGGGTAGGAATCTCCTCTCTCCTCAGGCTAATGGTATCTAACAAACAAATCAAGAATAAATATTTGCAGCAGGATGGTATGTCTGGCCAGTTCAGGGTTTTCCCTCCAGAGACAAACTGCAAGATACACATCAATTAGCCATGTAGCTACAGGCCAGCAAAGGCAGCATCAGATCTATCTCACAGGGCTGTGCAAGATCTGCAGCCCTTATATAATTAGCATGGGTGTTATACACTTAGTTAGCATAATGAACATTAACTATGTGCTCACTTTGCTCCCGAGTGAGCAGCTGTTTCCTTTCTCTCTTTATACAGCTCAGGTCCCAACCAAGAAGCAAGGATGAATGGCTCCCCTTGTCCCTGTGAGGCTGATTCTCTTCTACTCTAATGCACCCCAACGTGGCATCAGACACCCAAGTGAGAACATAAAACTGTTTTTCCACATTTAACTGTTAGGTGAAAATACATTCTTAATGGCTTTCTTTCCTTTTCTTCTAGCTTGCATTCAGGAAATTAAGGGATCCTCTAAGAAAACTACTTATAGAAAGCATGGGGTTTGTGTTTTCTGTTTGTTTTGTTTTGTCAATGTTTGTTTTTATTGAATTTTTGTCTGTTTCATACAATAGATTTTATCATATGTAAACCTCTCCATACACACACTCCAGAGCACCCCAACTAGATTTCATGCATTCTGTCATATATTTTTAGGCTTATTGAGTCAAACTTGTGTAACCAGAGGTTCCTTGGCACATGTAGTCTAGTCAGCTTATCTAGAGACTCTCCTTTATTTTTTTAACTTTTTTTTATTAATTTTATTTATTTCTGTATGTGTATGAATGTACTGTGTGCCTGCAAGTTTGTGTACCCGTGTCGTGCAATGCCGCGGAGGTCAGAAGAGGGTGTCGGATTCCCCTGGAACTGGAGTTCTCCTGGAATTGGAGTTTCAGACAGCTCTCGGCCGCCATGTGGGTGCTGGGGATCGAACCCGGGTCCTCTGCAAGAGCGTTGGTGCTCTTTTAACCACTAGGCCATCTCTCCAGCCCCCGAGACTCTCTTTTAAAGAAGATCACTCTTAGCTAGACATGATGGCACATGCCTTTAATCCCAGCACTCTGGAGGAAGAGGCAGGTCTATCTCTGTGAGTTCAAGGCCAGCCTGTTCTATATAGTGAGTTCCATGCCAGCTGAGGCTAAAGGGAGACCTGTCTTAAAAAAAAATCACTCTCCCATAACCATCAGCTGTCAACAGGTGCCAATAGTTCCTCAGCTAAGACTGAGGCTGCTGCCCATTTCCCCAGGTCTGTTCTGGATTTCGTTTCATTGAGTTTGCCTGGTCTTAAACATGATGTCACCATTGCTATAAGTTCATATGAGCAAATTTACAGAGGCCTAGAAGACTCTGTTTCCTTTGTTCATGCATCAACCCTGGATCTTATAATCTTTCTGAATACAGGTATTGTCTGTAAGGTTAACACACATTCTTAGCTTTGTAAAATGGTCAAAAATCATTGTTTCTGATTAGCCCTCCCCACCTTAGACATTCTGTCTTCTGGAGACTCATGGGTTAAAAAAAAAGGGGGGGTACAGATAGATATGAAACCTTCTCGTCAAAAACCTTGCAATTCAAATCTAAAACTAACATATGGGAAAAGATTTGTGTGTTCCAACAGGACCAAATGTCACCAACTTAACGGCTGAGAAAGAAAATAACAGTTTGCATGAGTAGGATGTACCAGGAAAGTGCCAACTGAAAGGTTTGACCTGTCTGAAATCGAAAGAAGAAAAGCCGCAGATTGCCATAAACATCGAGCCCCTCTGTGGCCCCTACATGTAAACAACTATTTATAATGGTCCTAATAAACTTACCTTCTAGGTGCCACAAAGGTTTTGATATGAGAGATTTCTTGCCTCCCCCCCAGAACAAGGAGAAGTATGACGAATGATGAAGTCGCCCTCCAACTGTAAATTGGAGACAGACTATTAAGAGGTAATCTCTTATAAAACTGGTAAAACTGCCTTCTTTAAATGACTAATAGACATAAGGACTGTGAAAAGGATTATTCCCTGTTTAGAACCAAATATAACACTAAAGTCCTTAAACTATGCACTTAAGCAAAATATATCAAATACAGGAGCTCTGACACAGTAATGGATTATCCCGCGGAGATGTTGGCCAGGGGATCTAAGGCCCCACAAAAGGTAAAGGCTCCTTGCCTCTAAATGGGATACCTGCAAGAAGAGAGGCGATAAGGCCCTGCTGCGAAGACCTGACTTCAAACGGGAAAGATGCATTGAGACCACACATGCAATGTCAGATGGCTCTGAATACGAGAGTGTTACAAGGCCACTAAACCAATAAAGCAAATACGGGTCTCCTTGAGTCAAGCAAGACTCCATTGTCAGCACCAGCTACACCACCTGCCTGGAAATACTGTGCAGCAGAGGCAGCCATATGCCTGTATATCCCCAATCTAATTGGCTATTGGCTCTCTCCTTGGAGGAATGACCCATGGCTGATGCCACAAGCTTACATTCTCTAAAGTTAGGAGATTACATAAGCCACAGTAGACCCTGTCATATTTAACAGGAAAAAATGTAGTTCGTGGATCACATTTCATCTAAACATATGTGTCTATACCAAAGTAAACCTACCATAACTATTAATGCTGCTTAAGTACCTATATATCTAATTGCTTGGGTTCATTAGTAGGATCGAAGGTTATCCTGGACAGACTGTCAGCCCATGAAAGGAAACAGCCAGATTGACCAGAATCCAAGACAACAGCTCCAGAGAGAGTGGACTCTTCTGCTTCTCATCCACCTGTGCCCCTTTTCTAAGCCCAGGGATAATCTGCGGAAGAGGGGTAGTGGTAGAAATGTAAGGGCTGCGATTGGGGTGAAGGTGAAACTACAGCAATGGTAGTCTGGACCCTCATTGATTAACCTGATTGAACAAACAACCCCTCACTCCCCGCTGGAAGGTGGGGCGTGTGGGTGTTTGGGCACAACAGCCTGCAAATTGGTTTTACATGAAGGATTCTTGTACTCATGGACTTATCACTTATAGCTAAAAAATGGAAAAAAAAAAAAACTGAGAGAGATATGCAGGACGGTCATGGCAGAATGCATGATCTCGGTTGGGGTGGGTGGGGGGAAGGGAAGGGGAGATATGCCTGAAATGAATTGGAAAATGATATATGAAATGCACAAAGCATCAATAAAAAAAAATGTTAAAAAATAAAAAATAAATAAAAAATAAATAAATAAATAAATAAAAAGAAAAGAAAAAATAGAAATAAAATAGAAATGAAGGTTTCTAGCCCAGATGGAGACACTTGGTGAATATTGTCCACAGGGGGTTAGAAAACCACCTACCATTCTAGTATCAATTACAGTCCTTTACATCTTTATATGGACTTTCTTTTTGTTCCACCATATCTGTTTTAGGATGTTCCTACTTGTGATGGTTTGAATGAGTGTCCCCCACAGGCTCTAAGTATTCAGACATTGTCTCCAGTCTGGCTGGTCTCTTTGGGACACTTGGAGCTTTGGGTTGTGGCCCAGCTGGAGGAAGTGTGTCACTAGGGGGACTTGAGTTTTAAACAAGCCTCGTGGTTCTACAGTTGCCTCTCTCTGCTTCCTGTGACTCTTTGCGAATGTGACCTCGCTCTGCTCCAGCCGTCATGCCTCTCCAACCATCATGACCTCCACACAATGACTCTAATTCCCTGGAAACGCCAATTGTAAGCCAAATAAACTATTCCTTTTATAAGTTCCTTGGTCATGGTGCTTTATCACAGCAAACAAAAAGTGACTAATACATAATTTGTTACCAGAGAGTGGGCTGTTGACTGTGAAGAACCTGACCATGTGGATGTTTGGAGAACATGTGGAAGACTTTGGAACTTTGGGCTAGAAAGGCTGTTGCACTACTATAATCAGAGCTTAAAGGGCCATTCTGTGGAGGCCTGGAAGAAAGCTGGGTGCAAAAGTATGTGGTTCCAGAGGAGGAATAAAGACTTAGGCAGCAAATTGGAATTTTGATAAAGGTCTGGCAGCAGTTTGCCCAACAGCCCAAATGCTTGCCTGATGCTAAGTTGAAAAGGTGGTGGGCTATGTCTTTGGCAGAGGATATTCAAGACAGCTAGTGTTGAAATGGTCGTGGCTTGCATTTTTTACTGGTGAATATTGTGCAGCTCTACAGGAAGAAGAAGAAAGTGGGGCAAGAGATAAATAGCACAATGTACAGTTTGGATCTGATAACGCACTAGGAAGATTAAAGGTGGAGCCAAGGCTTGTGAAGGAGAGTTTCCTTTTGATAGGAGATTAAAGTGATTAAGGAAGGGCCTCGAGATTTACAAGTAAACAAAGAATCAGTACCTTCAGGGCAAGACCACACCAGCTAAATCTCTCCAAAAGTCCAGGGCAAGAGAAAAAATGCAAATGTGGTTAAAGTAGGAAGATTCCATCCCGAACTTGCAGCCAGATTCGGAGTTTCATTCACGTGGTGCTGCTTTAGAGGCATGAAGTTTGCAAAGTGAAGGGTCATCAGTTCTTCCTCCACGGTTTCAGAGAGCTGCTCCAAGTCAGGCAGACGTTGCTGCAGGGTTTGTCCCTGAATAAATAAAGGCCCTGAGGGTCATTGGCGTGAAGCTTGTGAATGTGAAGTCTGGTTGGACAGCGGAGGACCCAAAGAAGACCCCAAGGAAGACTTTTGAAGATGCCAGAGCTGTGATATTTGCCAAGGAGAGCTGCAAAGGGAGTGGTACCAGCCTAAAGAACAGACGATGTATGATGGCAAGCAAAGCTGGAAGAGCTGCTGAGCATCTTAGCCTTTGGAAGTCAAGTTCACGAATTGCATGTGGAGCTATCGGGACTGTGGCAGTTGCCCTGCTAGNTCCTTCACTTCAAACACTAGGGCCAGGTGTGGTGTTGCACGCCTTTACTCCTAGCCCTCAGGAGGCAGGGGGCAGGGGGATCTTTTGAGTTCAAGGCCAGCCTGGTCTACAGCGTGAGTTCCAAGGGACCGTGGGGCTACAGGGAGGGACCCTGTCTCAAAAAGAGCAAACAAAATACACAAAAAAAAAAAAAAACAAACTAACCCAATGAGTCACTAAAGTTTTAATGCAGAAGGTACATAAATCTGTTGCTTATAGATTCTGCCTCTAGATCTTTATTGGAAGAAGCTAAAGAGAAGCATCTGGGAAGATGGAAATTGCTGAAATTGTTGCATTTTAGGTTGGAGAGATGCTTCAGTGGTTGTTAAGCCCCAACTGCTCTTGCACAGGTACCCGGGTTCTATCCCCAGCACCCCACATGCTGGCTAACAACCGTTTTACATCCAGTCCAGGGGAATCCAAGCCCTCTTCTGACCTCCGTGCATTACATGACATGGGCACCCAACCTGCATGCAGACAGTACACTCATAAACTATCAAAATAATAAATAAAAAAATTTAAAAAATAAAGATAAAAAAAAGGAATTGGATTTTAGAGTCAGACAGAAAATGTTTGGTTCAAGTTCTGCTGGCATGTGCCAGCTTTTTTTTTTTTTTTTTTTTTTTTTTTTTTTTTTTTTTTTTTTTTTTTTTTTAAATGGCACTGATTGAAATTTTTTAACTCTCTTGGGCCTCATTTTCCTGATCTGTAAGATGGAGACAGTGATTGATATTAATCCCAAAAGGCTCGTATAATTAGAAAAAAAAATAGAAAATAGGGCAGGGGATTGGGGCTGGTTGTGGTCTGCACCTTGGTGTGGTCGGGAGTAGTTAACTGGTCAGGCATCTGCCACCTCTGCCGGCGGTAGGGGGGCGGCCGTGGGAGGACCTCATACTTCTTTTGTGTGGGGACCAGAGGGGCCGGGGCTAGTGGCTTGCACCTTGGTGCGGGCGGCGGGGTAGTTCCCTGGGCAGGCAACTGCCACCTCTGCCACAGGAAGGGGGCCATGGGCGGGACCGGCCCCTAAAGGTCGCTTTTGCGCCGGGACCAGAGGGGCTGGGGCTATTAGTGGTGCACCTTGGTGCGGGGCGGCTGGGTAGTTGGTAGTCGGTGGGGGTTACCTGGGGGCAGGCGTCTGCCGCCTCTTCCGCGGGTAGGGGGCCGTGGCGGGACCGTCCTACGTCTCTTCTGCGCTGGGACCAGAGGGTGCCGGGGTAGTGGTCTGCACCTGGTGCGGGCTTGCCTGGGCGCGGGCTAGGTCAGGCATCCCCCCTCCCCACCGAGTTGTTGGTGAGAATCCAAGTGGAACTTTTCTTGGAGAACCTTCAGAGCAAGGAAAGAGAAGAGTGGTTTCCAAAATTTGGAAAAATGAGAAGCTCAATGCTCCATAAACACGGAGGAGGAAAGGGGTGTCGGAAGGGGGGACAGCTTAAAGGAGGAGGGAGGAAGTTAAAAACCACCCCTAACATAGTTTGAACACGGTTATTTTTGATTGACCACCAAAAGGGAAGCCACATGGGAACATGACGATAGGGACAAAACATGGGCAAGGCACGGAAACTCCGGCATCACATGCTACCAAACCTTTAGGAGATAGTTACAATGGGAACCCCATGGAGGAGACCCAAGGACCCAGCTCTTCGGGATATAGAGACCTATGCAGAGAATTAACGAACATAAAGAGAATTCGAGAAACTAAAGCGAGACCGAAAATGAAAAAAACTCACCCCGGCCCTCGCGGGGTACCCTGGACACATCCGAACGAAACTAACGGAACAGCTTGGAACAAACTCCACAACGACCTCGCGGGAGCAACACACCCCCCTTCCGCATCGGCCGTAGACGACCACACTGCAACCGGAAGCCAACCAAACGAGCGAGTAGTAAGGACCACCAGCCGCGCTTGCGCGCGACGCCCCACGAAGAGATTGCGAAGCCCAAACGGAAATGGCATGTACTACCGACACAAGGCTGCAACGAACCTACCGGACTTAGAACACCCATTCACTCCCGACGACAGGAAATGTCAAAGTCCTCCCTCCGACGTCGACTGGAGGCGCCGAACAAAGCATTATCAGATTCTGGGAAGCTACCCCAGAGTCAGTTATAAACTCGGAAAAAATAGGTATTATTGTTTAATATCGTTTTTTTATTTTAAAGTAAATTAAATATTTGAAGTTTTATTTTTTTTTTTTTAAGAAGCTCCAATAAAGGATTATGAAAAAATTTTAAAAATACATCCAAAAGTGGAACAACCAGAATATGTGAGACACTATGAAAAGATCAAACATCCGCATTATTAGTGAATAGAGGAAGGAGGAAGAATCTCCATAGGAAAATTAGTATTGGTCAGATCTTCAATAGAATATTAGATGAAAATTCCCCAAACTAAAAATAGACAAACCCAGACAAATACAAAAAGCAACCGCGGACCCCAAATAGACAAGATCAGATAAGAAAAACCCCACGCCATCTCATAGTGGTTAAAATGCTTTAGGAGGCCCAAAACAAAGGGACAAAATGTTGAGAAATACGACAAAAGAAAAACAAGTCACTAACAAAGGGAAACCCATCAGAATGCAAAACGGAACGTTCGCTACCGCGAAACCAGATGAACGCCAAATAAGAAGAAAATGGCGCGAAGCATTGCCAGTGTTAAGGGACTACGATGCCAACCCAGAATAACTTACCCAGCAAAATAAATGTCGATTATAGTTGTACGGATGAGCGTAAAAATCTTCCATGACATGAACAAGATGTTGGAATACTTATCTGGAAAACCAACACTCTTCAGAGAATACTTGACGCAATTCAAAGGGCACGCAGCAGAGAGGAGCAACAATCCTCAAAACACCTAGGAAAAAAACTTACCCAAAAACAAAACCCTAGGAGCAAAATCCAGAGGCTAAAAGTCCAACTGGATAATAAAGTGAAAGGAAAAAACATCATCTTTTCAATTGTAACCTTAAATCTTAATGGGCTAAACTCCCCAATAAAAAGGCAGAAACTGGGAGAATGGCTAGGAAACAAAAACCCTCTATATGCTGTCTATAATAAACCCATCTCAATCTCAAGGATAGGCACTATCAACGTAAGGTGAAGGGATGGAAGAGAGTATTTCAACCAAATGGTACCAAAAAGAAAAGCAGGTGTGGCTATTTCTAATATCAGGACAAAATAGGACTTCAAAGCAACAAAATCAAAAAGAAACAAGAGTCGATTACATCTTTATTAAAGAAAACATATTCCAATGGTGAAAGATTTCACAACATAAACATATATGCACACAAAAAACGGTGCACCACAACTTTTATAAAGACTAATTCTTCCGGACTCTCAAGGCACGATCATTAACCACAGGGCCACTCCAATACTAGGGGACTTCAATTACCCCATTAAGTCCCCTCAGTACAGATCAACAGGACCAAAGGATATAAACAGACAGACATCTGAACTAATGACACCACCAACACATACACCAAATGGACCTCACAGACATTCTATCGAAAATATTCACCCAAACACCAGAGAATACACTTTCTCACTTAGCACCTCATGGAATCATTCTCCAAAATCAGACCTATACTGGTGACACAGGAAAAAACTCCAACAAATTCAAAAGATTTACAGATTAACTAATCTCATGCATTCTATCAGACCTCAGTGCAATAAAAACTAAATTATCAACACTGATAATAAACCCACAACCCCTCGGAACCACATGGGGACTCAAACAACACCCTTCCTGAATCAATGCGTGGGTTCAAGTGAAGGAAAGTAAAAAGAAAGAAATAAAAACCATTCCTTGGAATTGAATGACAATGATTAAATACAACACAGCAAAATCTATGGGCACTTTAAAAAGCAATCCTTAAGGGGAAGTTTATTTATAGCTCTAAGTGCCTACAATAAAAAACAACAGAAAGAGCACAAGTGATGGATCTAACACTGCAGCTACAAATACTGTGAGAGACAACAACAAAGAACCCTAACCGCGAGCAGCCAAGTAAGATAATAACAAAATCCGAGCCAGAGCTCAATAGAAATAGAATCAAAAAAGAAAACCATACAAAAAAAAATCAATGCATCCAAAAGGTGGTTTTTGAGAGAATAAACAAGATTACGACCTCTAGCCCAGTTACCAAAAGAAAGAGGGAACAAAATCCAAATCAATGGAATCTGTGACAAAGGGGAAATAGCACAACAGGACAATGGAAAGACTCCAGACCAATTATACAATGGGACTACTTCACAAAACTTATACTTCTCCTACAAGTTTGAACACCGAAGAAAGAAATGTGAATTGATTATCTGAAATCCTTGGAATCACCAAAGCTCAACCTAAGTAGAGAGATCGAAGCAGTCCTTAACACAGACCAATAGTACAGGAAGAATCGAAGATTGTAAATTCAGAACCTGCCAACAAAAAAGCAAGTTTCCCAAATAAAAAAAAAAAAAAACATAAATATATTTTGAAAAGACATACAAACATACTACTTATAATTTGTTCAGCGGATACAACGGAGGGACTTCTCTCCAATCCTTCAACATGAACCAGGGCATTACGCTACTACCAAAACCAGGGAAAGATAAAGCAAAACCGGAGAAGAACTGAGAAATATAGGCCCTCTCCTCAATGAACACAGATTGCCAAAATTATAAAAACAGAGATTCGGCAAACACGCATACACGACTCACATCAAGAAAATCCCCACCATGAACAAGTTGGATTTCATACCAGAGATGCAGGAAGGTATCAACTATACAAATCAATACAACATCATCAACTCAATGGTGTGAAGGCAAAAAAACCACACTCCATTTCAATTGATGCTAGGAAGCCTTTGACAAAATCCAGCATCCTTTCATGTTTAAAGTCCTGGAGGGGAATTGGTCTGAAGGGATGCATTTCAATGTAACAAAGCCATATACAGGCAAAACCACTGGTCCAATATCATTCTAAATGGGGAAATGACAGAAGCATTTCCTCTTAAACGGCAGGAACCTGCGGAAGTGCCCCTGTCACCACTCCTTTTATATTTATTAGTTGGAAACCTTGCCAGGGGCCATAGGCCAAGCAAGAAACAGGAAATTAAAGAGTTTAATTGGAAAAAAGAGGAAGTAACTCTTATCTTTCTGTTGTGCTGATGATATGTTGTCTACCTGAGGGATGCTAAAAACCCACACAAACCTAGAAAAAAAAAAAAAAAAAAAAAAAAACATTAAGAACTGGGAGAAGAGTGGCCAGGATACGTACAAATATAATCTAGAAAAAATCAGTAGAAATCTTTTACCCAAACAACAAAAAGCAACTGAACGAAGGAACTTACAAGGAGGAACTTTCCCACTCACCAATAGCTCAAAAAACAATAAAAATACCGAGGAACCAAAACTAACCAAGGACACCAACGGAATCTCTACAACAAAAAAATTTAAACCCCTGACAAAGGAAATTGGGGAATGACATCAGCCTCGATGGACAAACCTCCCATATGCTCTGGATTGGGAAAGAAAATAAATCTAGTTAAAAAGTCTATCCTACCCAAATATAGTGTACAGATTTAATGCAAACCAATCAAAAATCCCCTAAGGAAGTTCTTTCACAGGATTGTATAAAAAAAATCCTCATTTTTCTTTGGAAAAAACAACAAGCCCGGAACCCGAATAAAGCCAAAGCAACCCTGAGCACAAAGAGCCAAAGGGGGGATCGCATTACCAGACCTCAAACTATACTACAGGGCTTTATAGTTATAACAAACAGCTTGTACTGGCACAAAAACAGACCAGTTGACCAATGGAAAAGGACAGACAGAGATCCCAACTCTGAGCTCATACAATTTCAGCCACCTTCATATTTGACAGGGGCCACGAAGACACAATGGAGGAAAGACAGCATTTCAGCAAGTGGTGCTGGGCTAAAAATTGGCTCCAACACTTTGTACGAAGAATGAAATTAAACCCCCTATCTCACCTTTTACAAAAGTCAACTCCAGAAGACCCAAAGACCCTCAATGTTTGAAACACCCAAACTCTGGTGGTGATAGAAGAGAACTACTTGGACAGAGCACAGGACATATCAGCATAGGGTGTGGAAAAAACTTCCTATAATCAAACAGCAGCTGCACAAGAATAAGATCCACAATTGGCAAATGGATATTCTTAAACTCAAAAAGCTTTTGTACATCAAAAGAAACAATAACAGTTAAGTAGAAGAGAAACCCACAGAGTGGTGGGGAAACCTTCACTTGCATAACAACTGACAAAGCATTCAATATCCAAGGAGTTACAGACGCTTACTCAAAAAACAAAGAAGAAAGAAAAACAAAGTGAAACAACCAAAAGATGGAGTCAAAGATCTGACATAGAGACTTCACCACAGGAGGAAATAGAGATGGCACGAAGAAACATCTGAAGAAGTGTTCAGCATCTCTGATTATTAGGAAATGCAAATAAAAAAAAAAAAAAACAAAATAGATATCACCTCCTCCCAATAAGACTGGCTAGGATCAAGAACACAAAACTGATACAAATGCTGGAGAGGTTGTGCGGAGGAAGGGGAACACTCACCTCTCATTGCTTGTGCGAATGTAAACTGGTACAGCCCACTATGGAACAATCAGTGGCTGCGGAGAACCCTTAGAAGGAGTCAAAAAGAGCTCTTCCATTTGACCTCAGTCATACCACTCCTGGGTATATACCCACAACACATCCTTACTGCAAAGATACATGCACAGTCTGTTTATTGCAGCTCGTTCACAATACAAAAAGCTGGCACCAGCCAGGTGCCCTCAACTGACGAGCGGATAGAGAAAATGTGGTAATATTACAATGGAGTTCTATGCAGCGGTAAAGAGGGACAACATCATGAACTTTGCAGGTAAATGGATGGATGCGGAAGATATTATGTTAAGTGAAGTTAAACAGTCCCAGAAAAACAACGACAAATGGTTTTTTTCTCTCATAGTGGATGCTCGTCCACATTAACCCAGATAATTAATATTTCCCATGGAGATGGATGCTATTAAGAAACAACAGAAAACGCATTCTGTAAAACTTGGACTGAATGGTGGAATGGGGAGGGGGCGGGGTGGGTGAGGGACACGGGTGTATATTAGATTAATGCATATTTATTGACAGTGAGTTCAAAAAGTACCAGTTTCGCCTAGACACTGTCTACAGGATACATGGTGTTTTTTTGATTCAAAAAAAAAAGTAAAAATGTGAATTAAAAAAACATTGGTTTAATGACTCTAGATAATAAAAAGGTAATGCATCCGAGTTAAATGGATGATATAAATCACTGTTGTCCCATTTGTTTTAATTAAATTTGTAGAGCAAAAACTCTGGGATTGGCACATACAAACTGTTATCTTTATAGTGTCTCTGTGTAAAGTATCACTTTTAGCATTTCTCTTTAAGAATTTAACATAAAAACTTAAGTTTGCCCCCCAAGTTAATCACATATAGTCACCCAACATCAACATGGGTGAACTTTGATGCAAAATCTGAGCCTAGATTCCACCCTATAGTTATATGTATAATACTAATGTCTTCTGGAGACTCATGGGTTAAAAAAAAAAGGGGGGGTACAGATAAATGAAACCTTCTCGTCAAAAACCTTGCAATTCAAATCTTAAAACTAACTATGGGAAGATTGTGTGTTCCAACAGGACCAAATGTCACCAACTTAAACGGCTGAGAAAGAAAATGCAATTTGCATGAGTAGGATGTACCAGGGAAGTGCCAACTGAAAGGTTTGACCTGTCTGACATATGAAGGAAAGAAAAGCCCAGATTGCCATAAACATCGAGCCCCTCTGTGGCCCCTACATGTAACAAACTATTTATAATGGTCTACTTAAACTTAACTTCTAGGTGCCACAAAGGTTTGATATGAGAGATTTCTTGCCTCCACCCCCAGAACAAGGAGAAGTATGACGAGATGATGAAGTCGCTCTCCAACTGTAAAATTGGGACAGACTATTATAGAGGTACTCTCTTATAAAACCGTTAAAACTGCCTTCTTTAAATTGACTAATAGACATAGGACTGTGAAAAGGATTATTCCCTGTTTAGAACCAATATAACACTAAAGTCCTTAAACTATGCACTTAAGCAAAATTATCAATACAGGAGCTCTGACAACAGTAATGGATTATCCCCGGAGGTGTTGGCCAGGGGATCTAAGGCCCACAAAAGGTAAAAGGCTCCTTGCCTCTAACTGGGATACTGCAAGAAGAGAAGCGATAAGGCCCTGCTGCGAAGACCTGACTTACACGGGAAGATGCATTGAGACCACACATGCAAGTTTCAGATGGCTCTGAATACCCTGAGAGTGTTAACAAAGGCCAACTAAACCAATAAAGCAAATACGGGTCTCTTGAGTCAAGCAAGACTCCATTGTCAGCACCAGCTACACCACCTGCCTGGAAATACTGTGCAGCAGAGGCAGCCATATGCCTGTATATCCCCAATCTAATTGGCTATTGGCTCCTCTTGGAGGAATGCCCCAGCTGTGCCACAAGCTTACATCTCTAAAGTTAGGAGATTATCATAAGCCACCCAGTCAGACCCTGTCATAATTAACAGGAAAAAATGTAGTTCGTGGATCAACATTTCATCTAAACATATGTGTCTATACCAAAGTAGTAACCTACCATAACTATTAATGCTGCTTAAGTACCATATAATCTATTGCTTGGGTTCATTAGTAGGATCGAAGGTTATCCTGGACAGACTGTCAGCCCATGAAAGGAAACAGCCAGATTGACCAGAATCCAAGACCAACAGTCCAGAGAGAGTGGACTCTTCTGCTTCTCATCCCACCTGTGCCTTTTCTAAGCCCAGGGATAATCTGCGGAAGAGGGGCATGGTAGAAATGTATAGGGGCTGGATTGGGGTGAGGGTGAAACTACAGCAATGGTAGTCTGGACCCTCATTGATAACCTGATTGACCAACAACCCCTCACTCCCCGCCGGAAGGTGGGGCTGTGTGGGTGTTTGGGCACAACAGCCTGCAAATTGGTTTTACATGAAGGATTCTTGTTTGTACCATGGACTTATCACTTATAGCTAAAAAATGGAAAAAAAAAAAAACTGAGAGAGATATGCTAGGACGGTCATGGCAGAATGCATGATCTCGGTTTGGGTGGGTGGGGGGAAGGGAAGGGGAGATATGCCGAAATGAATTGGAAAATGATATATGAAATGCACAAAGCATCAATAAAAAAAAAATGTTTAAAAATAAAAAATAAAAAAATAAATAAAAAATAAAATAAATAAATAAATAAAAAGAAAAGAAAAAATAGAAATAAAATAGACTGAAGGTTTCTAGCCCAGATGGAGACACTTGGTGAATATTGTCCACAGGGGGTTAGAAAACCACCTACCATTCTAGTATCAATTACAGTCCTTTACATCTTTATATGGACTTTCTTTTTGTTCCACCATATCTGTTTTAGGATGTTCTACTTGTGATGGTTTGAAGAGTGTCCCCCACAGGCTCTAGTATTCAGACTTCTTGTCTCCAGTTCGTGCGCTGTTTTTGGGAGAGGTCTTGGGGATTTGTTGTGGCCGCGCATCTGGAGGAAAGTGTCACTAGGGGCCGGCTTAGTGAGTTTTAAACAAGCCTCGTGGTTTACAGTTCCCTCTCTCTGCTTCCTGTGGCTTTTGCAGATGTGACCTGGCTCTGCTCCAGCCGTCATGCCTCTCCAACCATCATGTCCGCCGCACACAATGACTACTAATTCCCTGGAACACGCCAATTGTAAGCCAAATAAACTTTTCCTTTTATAAGTTCCTTGGTCATGGTGCTTTATCACAGCAACGAAAGTGACTAATACATAAGTTTGTTACCAGAGAGTGGGCTGTTGACTGTGAAGAACCTGACCATGTGGATTTTGGAGAACTGTGGAAGACTTTGAACTTTGGCTAGAAAAGCTGTTGCACTACTATAACAGAGCTTAAAGGGCCTTTCTGTGGAGGCCTGGAAGAAAGCTGGCTGCAAAAGATGTGGTTCCAGAGGAGGATAAAGACTAGGCAGCAGCAACTGGGGAATTTTGATAAAGTGTCTGGCAGCAGTTTGCCCAACAGCCCAAATTTTGCCTGATGCTAAGTTGACAAAATGGCGATGTCCTTTGGCAGAGGATATGTCAAGACACGCCTAGTGTTTAAATGGTTGTGGTTGGCTTTGCTTTACTGGTGATATTGTGCCGCTCTACAGTGAAGAAGAAGAAGAGCAATGGGGCGAGAGATAAATTGCACAATGTACAGTTTGATCTGATAACTGCACTAGGAAGATTAAGGTGGAGCCAAGGTTGTGAAGGAGAGTTTCCTTTTGATAAGGGATTAAAGTGATTAAGGAAAGGGCCTCGAGATTTACAAGTAAAAAAAGAATCAGTACCTTCAGGGCAAGACCACACCCAGCTAATCCTCCAAGCAAGTCCAGGGCAGAGAAAAAATGCAAATGGTTAGGTTAAGTAGAGAGATTCCATCCCAACTTGCAGGAATGGGCTAGTTTCATTCATGTGGTGCTGCTTTAGAGGCATGAAGTTTGCAGAGTGAAGGGTCATCAGTTCTTCCTCCACGTGTTTCAAGAGCTGCCAAGGTCAGGTCTTGTTTTGGTCCAGTATTTCCTCACTATGCCTCTATTCCTCCCTTTTGGAATGGGAATGTGTATTCGGTTCCACTGTATGTTGGGAGTATGTAATTTGCCTTTTGATTTTACAGGAGCTTACAGTTAAGAGATTGGCCTGAGTCTCAGAAGAGACCTTGGACTGTGGACTTTTGAATGGCATTGAGACTGGTAAAGACTGTGGGGACGTTTAAGGTTGGACTAAATGCATTTTGCATTTTATATGGTCAGGAGCCTATGGGGGCCAGGGAGTGGAATGTGGTGGTTTGAATGAGTGTCCCCGATAGGCTCTAGGTATTCAGACGTTTGTCTCCAGTTTGTGGTGCTGTTTTTGGAGGTCTTGGGGTGTGTGGCCAAGCTGGAGGAAGTGTGTCACTGGGGGCAGGGCTTAGTGAGTTTTAACAAGCCTCATAGTCTACAGTTGCCCTCTCCCTGCTTCCTGTGCTCTTTGCTAGATGTGACCCTCGGCATGCTGCTCCAGCCGCCATGCCTCTCCAGCCGCCATGCCTCCCGCCACAATGGACTCTAATTCCCTGGAACCACCAATTGTAAGCTCAAATAAACTCTTCCTTTTATAAGTTCCTTGGTCATGGTGCTTTATCACAGCAACAGAAAAGTGACTAATACACTACTATTCTTCAATATCCCTTCCGCGTATAATATTTTACAACCCTGATAAAGACCTAGTTTGCTTCCAAATATGTAAAAGAAGTTGTGGGGTTTTTATTTTAATATCATCTGTTATTGTTTAAGTTTGATCCCCACAAACTCATGTGCTTGAACATGGTCCCCCATTGATGGAGGCTAGAGGCTGTGGGAAGTTTCAGAGATAGGGCCTATGGTGAAACTTAGGGGTCACAGCACTGTTCTGCTTCCTGTCCAACTCATCTCTCTGCTTCCTAGTCCAGAGATGAGAGCAAGCCCCTGCACCTCTTACCACTCTGGCACTGCCATCCTCAATGTCTCCCACCATGGCAAACTGTATTCCCTTGAACTGTGAGCCAAGTAAACTTTTCTTCCCTTAAGGTGCTACTTGTCAAGTATTTGGTCAAAGCAGCAAGAAAAGTAAGTGTGGTAGTTTGACTGAGGAATGTCCCCTACCCGCTTATGTTCTTAAATGCTTGGTCATTGGTTGGTAGCACTGTTCAGGGAGGTTATAGAATCTTTAGGACAGAGAATCTTGATGGAGGAAAGACAGAGGGTTTAAAGCCTCACTCTACTCCCTGTTTGTTCTGTCAACTTTCTACACAGAAGAAATGTGGTCTCTCTGGGCTTCCTGCTCCTGTGGCCATGGCTTCCCTGCCATCGTGGACTTCATCTCTCTAAAACCATAAGCTAAAATGAACCCTGTCTTTCTTAAGTTGCTTTTGCTCATGGTATTTTATCACAGCAACAGAAAAGTAACTGATACATCCATCTTCAAATGCTGGGTACCTTTCTGGCCGCAGAAAGATGGAATACACCAGAAAGGATGTGTACTCCATGGATGACATAAAAAGTTACACTTGCTGAGAAGAACCTCATACTCTCCCTGGGTTGAGCTCGTTTATGGAATAGCTTCTAAATCTTTGTAAACCTGACTTAAAATACACTCCTTTAGGATATACACAGTTGTCTTCAGAGACCTAGGGACAATGTTAAAGTTCCCCCAATGTATGTAGAACCACCTTTGTCCTAGTGTTCAGCTTCTAGGGAACCCTTGGGAGGACATGTTCAGGAAGAAGAAGACATCTAGTGTAAAACTTTAGGGACTGAAAGCCCTTCTCCCACAAACCATTATAATTTATTATTTTAGTCTCATCTTTTCTGGTTTATAATCCATTAATTCCTGAAAAATCCTTCCTAGGGAGCTTTGTCCAAAGGTGTTCCTGGTTCTCCATGCCGAAGCATGGGAAGTATGATGGCTGGGTGTCTGCATTCAGATACTAGGTGTTTAAAGTCAGAAAATTCTAGAAGGTATATAACAACATGTTGTGCATAGGCCACAGCCAGCCAAATAGCTATGAAAGAAGCCCAATGTAAAATCTCTGTGTGTGTGTGTGTGTGTGTGTGTTGCTTTTATACTTGAATTGTGTGGTTCTGGAGTCCGAACATTGTAAGCAACAGCACTGTGTTGCAGTGCTAAAAAGACCTCCACTGCAGGCTTATCCACACTATGAGTGGCCTCCAGGAAATGATAAATGTGGAAAATCAAAAAGGTACTATACAAAGATGTCATAAGAGAAGACCAGGTCCATACACCCACATATACATTATCACCAAGCTAGCATACAAACCTGAAAGATATTTCCATATTAGCCAAAGTGATCCAGAGAAATAGGAACATTAGAATATAGATGGGTACATAATATAACTCGCTATGTAGACTGGGCTGGCCTTAAACTCAGAGATTCACCTGCCTTTAGCTTCCAAGTGCTAGGATTAAAGATGTACACCACCATGCCCAGAGAAAGTTTATATTCTTACACTTCTTATAGATTAATGCAGGTACAGTCTATTCTGAGAATGTGCCAGCACATTCTCTGTGGGTCGTCCCATTTATTCCCACGGTGAGCCATGTAGGAAACACATGCAGGAAAGCACAGCACACAGACACATGGCAAGGAATCTAAATATGGAGAGAGCTTTTATTCAAAAATGTCTGGGTTTTATGGGCAGTGTGACTTCATTTTCCCAGGACCAAATCCCAGACCTATGTGTCACCACATCCCATCCCATGGACGTGGCCAGGGAAGTCCCATGACTCCCACTTATCCACTAGATGGCACTGGTTGGAATGCTAGCCCATTCATACCTAACTTAATTGAATTTTCCCACACTTCTCCAAATAAATAAATAAATAAATAAAATCTTTTAATTTTTAGCATTTAGCAATTCCCTTAGTATAAACACCCTGATGATAGAACTTTGATTTTTTAAGTTGTCAATGGTACAACTGATTAATAAAATTTCTGAAAATGTAACAGCTGGTCCTTTTAAATTGTGGTGAAGTAAACTCTAGCACATAGGATAGGGTAAGGATATAGTGCTGGCAGAAAGCCTTCTGGAGGAAAAGTCTGGCTAATCCAGCTGTAGGGATCCAGTTGTAGAACTCAAAATAAATAAACCATAAACTCCTTCCATTTAGGTCCCTGGAGCAGCCCATTTTTAAATTTTAGTTTTGATTTGTTTAGGTATGGTTATTCAACATTTCCTTGGGTTCTCTAAGACGCCCTTGCATGCCTCCAACAAATTGCTTCTTGCTCAACCTGACTCAAAGTTGTGCTTTGTTATTGAAAAGCAATAACAAAAAGATCTTATTAATGAATGCAGAGGGACTTCTCCAGTGAAGCCCTTTGTTACCAGGCCTACGAAAGCTTGCTTCAACGTTGCAGGAACAGTGTATTGATGCCAATTAAATGAAGCTTCAATAGATAGACTCCTGATAATTCAGGGACCTGTACTCCCAGAACAATGGAGCTTGTCACTGTACCAGAAGAACATCTATCAACACAATCCCCGGGTGCACTTGAGCACATCTATGTGCCATTAACTCCTTGGCAGAGACACTGAGAGAACACTGTGACCACAAATGACATAAACAGGTTGGAAAAGCTGATGTGAGTGGAAGATAGATCAGTGATGAAGACAAATTATCTCTGAAATTATAATAAAAGCCAATAGTAAATTACAAGTCAATTTTAAAGGGAAAAGATCCTACAAGCTACATTTTAGAAACTTGGATTGTAAAGCAAGACATATGTGCCTTTTCTGAGGTCTGCCTCGATTTTTCAGTCAGGTGGTTCTGAGCTTGAATCTCCGCACTTTTCTGGCTCTGTGACCTTGAGCAATTTACCTTGATCCTCAGAGATAGCTTCAGGCTGTAGTTGTAGAATATAAGATAAATAATTCAAGGGACCTCTGGAAAATAAAGGGAGAATATGAAGATCCTTTAACATCATTCTGGCTCATAATTAACAATCAAGAGGTGGCAAAAAGATAAATATCAAGTTTTCTCTCATTTGTGGACCCTAGAGTTCATGTGGATACACAAAATACACACACACACACACACACACACACACACACACACACAGGTGTATGTATTGGAATCAATGGGACTAACAGGGGAGGGACCATGAAAAGGGAGGGTAGCAGGATATGAGAGGGACTATGTCCAATGTATATTACATACTTATGAAAATATACTTGGGGATGGAGAGATGGCTCAGTGGTTAAGAGCACTGACTGCTCTTGCAGAGGACCGGGGTTCAATTCCCAGCACCCACATGGTGGCTAAGAACCTTCTTTAACTCCAGTTCTAGGGAAATCTAACTCCCTCTTCTGACCTCCACGGCATTGCATGACACAGGTTTACCAACCTACATGCAGACAGTACACTCATACACATAAAAAAATAATAAATTTTAAAAAAGAAAATACACTTATAAAATCATTATTATATATAATGAATGTACATCAACACAAACTTAAATTTATATTTATATTTATGTATGTATATATGGTCAAGAGGCATAAGCTAATCCTGCCCATGGTGATGGACACAGTGATGGATGACAATGACAATGGGTCAACCATCTGACATAGAAAGACCTTCTTGCCTACTCCATCCCTAACCAATATTCCTAACTTTTGAGGGCAATCTTCATGTTCTCCTCATCAGGACCTGTTTACTCAGCAGCAAGGACTGTGCTTCATATATGAGAGCTTCTGTGTTTTCCATGATGCTATGAGAACCAGATCTGAAATCAGATGTAAGAGACTTGTTATTTGTTATTTACCCAAGATCACACAGCAGACAAGTGGCAGAGTTCACAGGGTCCAAAGTCAGGTGTCTTTGATTGCACAGCTCTTAACTTTGATCCCAGTTAAGAGCTTTGATTCCAGCTCTTAACTTCTAGTCCATCTTTTCTCCCTGGTGTGTTGCCACCATATCTTAGTCACCCCCGACTCAATACTAATATCACCAATATTCTTGTTGTGCTTCCAAACAATCCTGCAATATAGTCTATTAAGGAGTCTTTTGACTGATTTCACTTCAAATCAGCATGAAATATGCATGGAGAATAGACCTATACCCTGATTTCATCCACAGCATTGCAGCCGTAGGGCATCAGAACTGAAGTAGAAACTTCCAGGCAATACACAACTAGTTGCATTTGGTGTCAAGTTGCATTTGATAGAGAACAAAACCCCAAGGTGAGCTTGCTGTTGATTGGTTGCACCTGGTGACAAATAACCTCATGGTTTGTCCCGGTTACTTCCTCTACTATACCTATACGCATGTGACCTGCTCCTGTGATAGACATCTATGGACAGGTTGTCCATACCATTGGCTCCTTACCATTGGCTCCTGGGGACCATTTGAAAGTGGAGCTCCTGCTACAGGGTCTGTACACACTGAATGCTGACCCTTTAGTCAACTTCCATGAAAGCCTAAGAGCAAGGACTGTTGCTCCAAACCGCTCCATTCTACCACCTACAAACCATGTGAACATCTCTCTGCACACCACTTCACTCATATACTAATAGCAATGGTGCTCCAAAGTCACAGGGCAATGTTAAGGTAAAACAAGAGGTCGCATGTAAAACAGACAGTTTTCTTAGCTCCTAGGTGCTCCTTGCTGTCCACAGGGCTCTCTGTTATTAGATACAGAAAGGCCCAAGAAACAAGTGCACCTCAGTTGGCTTCTGTAGAGGTCAAAGGAATTCAGACAACCTTGACCTTCTATTACTTATTCACTGTTCTCACAGAAAAATGCCATGCTGCCCTCCCACAGCTAGGGACATGAGTGTTCTATGGAACAGTCCTGAAATTAGAGACCTGTATCTCTGAAAACTGTGTAACCCACTGTAAGTAACTCAGCCTGTTTTAATATTTCTCCTCTGTGAATGAGAACATGAAGTGAAGAAATTGCTGACATATGAAGTCACACGGCCCATGTTGTTGTTTCCCCAGAGAGCTTAGTCTTATGTGAAAGTGTTTTCTTTGCAAGATCTCTCTGCCTCTCTGCCTCTATGTTTTCTTCTGTGTGTGCATCAGTTATCTCAGTCTCTTTCTACACATTTCTTTATATCTCCCTGTAGTTTTCTCAGACTCACATCTCACCAGCTGCCTCTTCCTCCTCATCCTGCTCCTCCTCTTTCTCCTCCTCCCTCATCTTTCCCCCCTCCTTCCCTCTTTCTCTTTCCCTGTCTCTCTGGGTAAGGATGCAATGAAGTTCTTTTTTTCTAAATTTGTTTGGCCACATCAAGCTTTTGATGTCAAGCCACCCACAAAAGGAAATCTCAAACGAACCCCTGCAGCACAGAGTGTAAAACTGCCAGGTTGTTCAGGAGGTGGCTCAGGGGTTCCATGACGACAGAGCCAGTGCTTGGTGCTGTCTCATGCTATGGTAACCACCTGCCGGTGCATCACTGTGAGGCAAACAGCGTCTCTCACTCGCTTGTCTAGCAAGGTTAGGAGCAGAGTGTGGCGCATGATGCTCCAAAGGGAGCAAAGTGTTCCAGGGTAATTCATCTGAACATCCATTTTTAGCTCAAAACACAAATTTAATTGCCAATGGAAGTCTATAAAGAACTAATTATGGAACTTTGCAAACAGTCAAAAGTCCCAGATTTATCACTATCGAGAAGAATCATCTCTCCTGTCAGATGTAAAGTGTGGCTGTCAGAAAACAAAAACAACGGAAAGGAAAGCATTCAACAAAGCAGCCTGTTGCCCTTTTTCCCTCAGAGAGAAGATACTTTGGGACTTGGAGAATTCAGAAACCAAAGACGCCCCCTACAACACAAGCCCATGAGGTTAAAAGCAGCCATGTCTGATGGGTTCACGGCTGGAGCCAGCCGAGCCCACAGCTTCCTGCCTGCTACAGAGGAGGAGCTAAAAATGTTTCTGGAAGTGACTAAAGATTCAAGAGGAGGCAGTCGGCAGGATGAGACAGATGGCCCACACTTCAGACGCTGCTCCTGGCTTCCTTCTACCACTGTCCTGTACTTCCTGTAAGACAGGAAGTGAAGCATGACAACATCAAATCTGGGTTCCTTCTGCATTTCCTGGAAGACAGGAAGTAGTATATGCAGTGTTATGCCAAAAATATCAGAGTTAAAACAGGAAGTCCGGGAGCACTGGAGAAGATAAATAAGAGGATTTACAGAGTTTGAGACAGCCCCGCTAATCAGATAAGAGGAAGCACAGAGCTTCGGAATTAACAACAAAGCAGGTCTGGGCAGGCTCAGCAGCTCCACGGAGATCTTCCCTGGGGAGTGCCTGCAAGACTGCAAGACAGCATTGCCCTTTCCCCTGGTAGACTTCTCAACTTTATAGCTGGTTATACTTTCAAATATATTCCTGCATAGAAAGCATCTCATTTTGACAGACTGAACTATGACTCATCATGGCTTCCAAGAAAAGCCCTGGCTTTTCTAGGAAGGCCACCCTAGACTGCCTCGGTGGTGAGCAAAGGAAGGAGAAATGGCAGACTAACACCTGTATGTCATCATGATAGGCTGCAGTTTTGCACTGTCCATTGGCTTTATTTGTTCTCCATTCTGGAGAATATACTCATTCTAGCTATTTTTCAGTTGCTATGATAAACCACTCTGACAACAAACAACTTAGAGGGAAAAGAGTTTATTTCATCTTATAGCCTACAGTCCTTTCAGAGGGAAGCCAGGGCAGGAGCTCCAGGAAGGAACTTGAAAAGAAAGAACTGAAGCAGACGGTGGAGAACCCTGCCTTATTAGCTTGCTCCCTCTGGCTTGCTCTGCTACCTTTCTTATACAGCTCAGGCCCATCTGCCTAGACATAGACTTCTACATCAATTACCTATCAAGAAAATGCCCCCACAGATGTGCCCCCAGGCCAATCTGATGGAGGGAATTCCTCAGTCAAAATTCTTACTTCCCAGGTGTCACCAATTTGTGTGACGCTAACAAAAACTAACCAACACAATACTTGTGTGTTTTACTTTGCTTTCTTGCCTGCTGAAAATCAGTTTTGACTGCTGGCACTACCTGTACCCCAGTATGAATTACTACTTCCTTTGCAAGTACAAGAACCAAAACTGTTACCACCATTGTGTCAGAGGGAATTCAGAAGGCAGTATCTCGCCTATAACACGAGCATCAAACCTAGCTCCCCTCTACTTCTTGTAAGACTAGAAGGGAACCATGGCACCATCTCCTTATTCTGAGCTCTGTTAGTTACCCAGACCCAGTCATTACTCTGACATCCCGTTATAATTAAAAGCATGGCTTTAGAATACCGACAAGCTCGGCTCTATCCTAAGTCTATTAGCCTCAGCTCATTCATGTACAAAACAAAGCTAAGGCTTGCATCTTCATCACACAGTTTTATGGGGATTAATTGAGAAATTCATTGGAAGATAGATGTTAACTACTGGATTATTACTAAAAAAAGCAAAAGGAGTTGTTTGCATTTTCCAGGTCCATCATAACCGATTGCTGCAGACCAGATATCTTAGTCAACAACATTGGTTTTCTCACAGTTTAGGAAGCTGGACATCCAAGGTTGAAATGCTGGTTGGGTTGGTTCCATTCTGGAGCCTCTCTGTGTCTTACAGATAGCTGTCCATCTTCTCATTGTTTCCTCACATGCACTTTCCTCTGAGTATGCACACCCCTGGTGTCACTATAGTGTGGAGATTATGTATTCAACATGAACTTAGAGAGACACAATGAAGTCTGTACTGGGTTCTTCAATATATTTATACTTGTTTATTCAAGATAACCAATAATTTAAAAGAAAATAAAAGCTTACCTTCCCCCTGGTTCTGAACAAAGTTTATTCTTGTACATTGTTTTATCTAAAAGATATTTTCCATTCTAATCTATTGCAAACAAAGAGCTAGAGTGGTAGATAGTAGTGTTGTCTCTCCCCAGTAGCAAGTGAATAGCAGGATCTTGATCAACTTGTTCCTCGTTTAAAAGGACTGGATAGGATTATGTGGTCTGCAAGAAACCATTTGCTATAATTCTACCTTTCTAAAACCCAAGTTAATATTCAAAACACAAGTTTCTCCTCCTGCCTTGAATGAATCCTGTCGGGATCTTTCCATAGTAGCATGTATGGCAGGCAGCACTAAAAGCCTGTACCAACTCAGAAAATGCTGTATCACGGCAATTCCTCTCTCTTGCACAGCATCTGAAAGCTGTGCACAGATATGAGAAAATATGACATCAGTATAACAGCAATCCTGACCACACTTGAAAGATACCAGGTGAAGCAAAAGACTCATCTCATTTGAACAGGATCTTGTTAGGTATAACACACATTATTTGCTTTTTATTCAGTGATGAGAAACCACACCAATGACCAAGGTTAGGGCAGAACAATTTAGGGTATATAAGGAAATAGTTTTATCATTGCCTTTTTAATTTTTATATTTATCTATCAGTAATATACATATCTAGATACAGAACATATTTGCAATTTATTAAAAGAAAAATGTTGTCAAAACTGGATCACACTTGAAGAAGAATAAAACTAAACCCCTACCTTTCACCCTGTACAAAAATCAACTCCAAATGGATTGAAGACCTCAATGTGAAACCCAGAACTCTGAAAATGACAGACAAAAATATCAGCAGTAACAAAAACATCGGCAGTAACCTACAAGACAGGCATAGGAAAAGACTTTTCTTTTCTTTTCTTTTCTTTTCTTTTTTCTTTTTGTAGGTATCATCGCCGGAAAAGACTTTCTTTTTCTTTTTAATTTTTTTTAATTTATTTATTTTTATGTGTATGAATGTATTGTCTGCATGCAGGTCTGTGCACCCGTGTCGTGCGATGCCGCGGAGGTCAGAAGAGGGTCTCGGATTCCCCTGGAACTGGAGTTCTCCTGGAATAGGAGTCACAGACGGTTCTCAGCCGACATGTGGGTGCTGGGGATCGAACCCGGGTCCTCTGCAACAGCGGTCAGCACTCTTAACCGCTAGGCCATCCCTCCAGCCCCGGAAAAGACTTTCTAAATCAGACAACAGCTATGCAGGAAATAAGGTCAACAATTGACAAGTGAGACCTTATCAAACTCAAAAGCTTCTGTACAGCAAAAGAAACAATCAAAGAAGTGAAGAGAAAATCCACAGAGTGGGAGGAAATCTTTGTCAATGATACATCTGACAGAGCATTAACATCCAGAGTATATAAATGACTCACAAAACAAAGGAGAAAGAAAACAAATGACCCAATCAAAAGATGGAGTAAAGAGCTGAACAAATGAAGAAGTAAACATGACTGAGACCCATCTCAGAAGTGTTCAACATCACTACTAATTAAGGAAATGTACATTAAAACCACTTTTTTTTCAAAGCCAATTTTTACTGAAGCTTTGTGCATTTCATTTTACTCTAGTAAGATTATGATCAGGAAAACAAAGGCTATCACATGCTGGTTGCATTCTCATTGCTGGTGGGAATGCACACTCATGAAACCCCTATGGAAACCCCTATGGAACTTGAGTACTCTGGAGGAACACCAAGAATGTTAACCACTGAGCCATCTCTCTGGCCATGGTTTGTTCTTCTAAAAACTAATTTATGGGGCTTGAGAGATGGCTCAGCTGTTAAGAGCACCAACTGCTCTTGCAGAGGACCCAGGTTTGATTCCCAGCACCCACAGGAAGGCTAAGAACCATCTTTAAGCCAGGCATGGTGGCAGACGCCTTTAATCCTAGCACTCAGGAGGCAGAGCAGGTGAATCTCTGTGAGTTCAAAGCCAGCTTAGTCTATAGAGTGAGTTCCAGGCCAGCTGGGACTAAAGGGAGACCCTGTCTCAAAAAAAAGAGACTAATTTATAGCTGTCTTTTTCAGGATTCATCTTTTTTTCTCATTCATATTGACTTTCTCTCTGTGCACGTACTTGTCCCTATCACCCTAAGGCAATCTTAGTCTCATTCTGTCTCGCTGGAGAGTGCCTCTCCACCAGGAATTGAGGGGAAGTCTCACTCTGATAGTTATAGCATTCTACAATCACTTAAACGCAATGAAGGTAATTTCTGAGAGAGTGTGTGTGTGAAGGAATGCCAGATATGCTCAACACACAGCGAATCAGGAAGTTTGTATTGTACAGCTCATTTGCATCTCCAGGTCTTATTCACTAGCTTCCACCCAAACCCCTGCATTGTGCTGATGTATCTGTGGCCTGGCCCCGTGTCTGTCATTGCTTGTTCTCAGGATGGCCGCGCCTCTCCCTCTCTGACCGTTTTCATTCTCACATCCGCTGCATTTATAGTGACTTCTGGTCCCAGAGATTCAGTGAAACTTGTATACTGGAATGAAAAAGAACTGTAGTCAATCATGTTCTGACATTTTTAGTGACTTTCATGGTAAGTTCTTCAATCTCGTTGCCAATATGAAGAATGGTGCAACTTCAACTTTCTCTACCTACGTTTATACCAAAGCAAACTGCTTTTTATGTATCTGCCCTTTTTTACAAAAAAATTAGCAAGCCAGGTGTGGTGGTGCAAGCCTTTAATCCTAGCACTCGGGAGGCAGAGGCAGGTGGATCTTTGTGAGTTCAAGGCCAGCCTGGTCTACAGAGTGAGTTCCAGGACAGCTGGGGCTACAGGGAGACCCTGTCTCAAAAAGACCAAAAAAAAAATTAGCAAGTTTTATAATATGTTTCCAAATAAAATAATAACATTAAAACTATATACACATAGTTGTCACTTAAGCTAATTGAGATTTCTAAAGTTTTCTTAAACATTACATTATCAAATATCAGACTATTGTTCCTTAGTAAGTTCTGAGGTATCTGGTTACAAAATCTTCATCAATCAATCAATCAATCAGTCAATCAGTCAGTCACTATGTAACTCTGTTACCATTTCTTTCTTTTTGGTGAAATCATTTAAAATCAACCCTCTTAAAATGATTTAAGCATATACTACCCTTTTTATTTTACTAACCAGAATGAACTGAAGATGAATTATTGGTGGTGCTGGATCAGGATACGTGATGAATTCTCCATCCTTAAACTTCCACATCATTGACACGTGGGGATGTTCCAATTCTTTGCTGACTAGACTGCCCGCACAGATTTACAGCCTCAAGATGACAGTAGAGATCCTGCCGGAATCATGACAACAACAACAAAAATGTCCCCAGGTATGCTCACACATTCCCTGTGCGTGGGAATCAACATCATCTCTAGTTAAAAATCTATGTCTTAAAAGTGGTCAGGATGATAAGAACACTCGCCTCAGGTAAAATGATCCCTGCGCTTAAACATAATAAATTCTGATGAGGATGTAGAGAGAGAGGAACACGTATATACTGCTGGTGGGAATGTAAACTAGGCCAACCACTGTGGAAATCAGTTTGGAGATGCCTCAGTGTGCTGGTTAGTTTTTGTCAACATCCCACAACTAGAGACATCTTGGGAAGAGGGAACTTGTGTTGGGTAATTACCTCCTTTGGCTTGCCTTGTGCCTGTGTCTAGGAGGCATTTTCTTAATTGGTAATTGGTGCACGATGGCCTGGACTGCATCAGGAGGGTACCTGAGCAAACCATAGGAAGCCAGTAAGCAGCGCTCCCCCATGGTCCCTGCTTCAGTTCCTGCCTCCGGGTTCCTGCCTTTTTTTTTTTTTTTTTAATTTATCAGTGCTTTTTTTATTTTTATTTTTTTCGGATTTTATTATTTTTTTACAATAACCCAAATTGATTTTAATACATGATCAAAAATTAAGGACAGAAAGCTTTATTACATTGTTTGAAATACCGAGCATAGGCTTTTCTGTATCATGATGCAAAGCATTTAATTCATGATTTCAAAACCATTAAGGAATGTAGACAGAGGAAATGTTCTTTCGTTTGTTTTTAGTTTTGAATATATGCAATCTTAGAATAAACAAACAGCTACCATTGTAGACTCACTTTCTAGTCTGATGTTCAAGACTAGAGCATTTTCTCCTTTTTCAGAACCAAATTTTAATAAACCTTACGGATTATGAAATTCTTTTTTTGGAGTTCACATTTTCCCCTTCACTTTTATATTACTCTAATATATGAATACATACCCTCAATACATATACCACAATTACAAAGTCTGAAAATAAGTGGCCAGTTAATTCTAGAGCCCATTAAAGAATTTCCATTATAACAGCATAGTTGCCTTCAGATAAAAAGAAATATAAGCCAGGCATGGTGGTGCACGCCTTTAACCACCATGCCTTTAATCTTAGCACTCAGGAGGCAAAGGCAGGTGGATCTTTGTGAGTTCAAGGCTAGCCTGGTCTACAGAATGAGTTCCAGGACAGCTGGGGCTACAGGGAGACCCTGTCTTGAAAAGACCAAAAAAATAATAATAACGTTAACTTTTCTCACCTTGCCTTTCAACTAGGGATTTGGTGCTAGCATCCACAAATGAGGGATATCATTCATTGTTAGGGATACCATTCTTAGCCATTATGCTAAGTGAAGTAACACAGTCCATCCATTTACCTGGAAAATTCATGATGTCATCTTTCTTTACTGCCACATAGAATTCCGTTGTGTAGATGTACCACATTTTCTCTATCCACTCATCAGTTGAGGGACACTTGGGTTGCTTCCAGCTCTTTGCTATTGTGAAGAGAGCTGCAATAAACATAGATGTGCATGTATCTCTGTGACAGGATGAGTCTTGTGGGTATATGCCCAGGAGTGGTCAAGTGGTAGGCTCATGACTTCCCTCAATAATAAACTGTGACATGGAAGTGTAAGTCAAATAAACCCTTCCTCCCACACCAAGTTGTTTTTGGTCAATATTTTACCACAGTAACAGAAAAGTAACTTATATATTCAAAAAACTGAAAATAGATCTACCATATGATTCAGCTATGCTGATCTTGAACATGCACAAAGGAATCCACAGAAACCTGAATACCTACGCATATTGCTGCAGTATTTACAACAGTCAGTGTATAGATAGGGAATTGCCTGGGTGCATCAACAAATAGATGGATAAAGAAAATCACATACACACACACACACACACACACACACACACACAGAGTTAATCATATATAGTCACCCAAAACAACATGGGTGAATTTGATGAAATCTGTGCCTTGATTCCTATAGTTATGTATAATACAACTGTCTTCTGGAGACTCATGGGTTAAAGAAAAGGGGGGGAGATACAGATAGACATGAAACCTTTTTGTCAAAAACCTTGCAATTCAAATCTTAAAACTAACTACGGGAAAAGATTTGTGGGTTCCAACAGGACAAAATGTCACCAACTTAACAGCTGAGAAAGAAAAGATACAGCTTTGCATTGAGTAGGATGTACCAGAAAGTGCCAACTGAAAGGTTGACCCATCTGAACATTGAAAGGAAGAAAAGCCTCAGATTGCGGGAGAGGGGGGCCAGGGGAGCCCAAGGCCCCACAAAAGGTAAAGGCGTCCGTGCCTTGATAATTGGGAGGGGTATCTCACCCAACGACAGAGGAGGCGAGAAGGCCCCCCATCTCGACGTGCCGAGACCTTCGGGCAACATGGGAAACGAGGGAGGTGGTACCCCCCCCCTCCCTCAGCCCACACAGGCAAGGGGACACGATGGCCGAGGGAAGACCGAGAGAAGGGGCAACCCAAAGGCCACGGAAACCAAGAAGCTAAGGGGCCCCGGGAAGCAAGAAGAACTACGCCGCAGAACAACGACAAAGCACACTTCGCCGGGAAACGGGGCAGCAGAGAGGCAGAACAGAGGCCGGGATAGCCAAAGCGAAGGGGCGAGGGGCTCCTCCGTGGAGAAGGACCCAGGCCTAATGCCACAAGCGGACATCCTCTACAAGTTCATGCGCGAGATGTGATAAGCTACAGTAAGACCCTGGCATATCTAACAGGAAAAAATGTATTCATGCGGTTAACATATCATCCAACACATTCCTGTGGTCTTATCCAAAGCCCTCCACCAACAACTACCAACACAACTCAGTACTGTTTAATCTTTATTTCTAATTGTTTGTGGTTCATTAGTAGGATTGAAAGGTTATTCCTGGACAAACTGTCAGCCCATGAAAGGAAAACAGCCAGAATTGACCAGAGTCCAAGTCAACACTCCAGAGGAGTGGACTGTTTTTGCTTCTCATCCACCTGTGCCCCTTTTCTAAGCCTAGGGAACAATCTGTGGAAGAGGGGGTGTGGTAGAATGTAAGGTGCTGCGATTGGGGTGAAGGTGAAACTATAGACAATGTAGTCTGGACACCTCATTTGATCAACTGATTGAACATGACAACCTTACACCAACCCTCACCCCCGCTGGAATGGTGGGGCTGTGGGGTTTGGCACAACGCCTGCAAATGGTTTTTTACAAGAAGGATGCTTGTTACTCATGGATTATCACTTATAGCTAAAAAAGGAAAAAAACTGAGAGAAAGATGCAAGGACAGTTAGGCAGAATGCATGATCTGGGATGGGGTGGGGGGTGGGGGAAGGGAAGGAAAGGGAAATATGCCTGATCTGAATTGGAAAAGATGTATGAAATGCACAAGCATCAATAAAAAAAGTTTAAAAAAAAAAGAAATCACATACACNCATAAACTTCGAACCCTCTGTGGATCCTACTTGTAACAACTTTTTATAATGAGTCCTAATGAAACTTACCTTCTGTGTGTTGCAAAGTTTTGATATGAGGTCTTCTTACCTCCCCCCCATGAAACAAGTAAAAATATGATGATGATGAGGTCAGTTCTCCAATGTAAATTGGAAGACATATTATAGAGGTCATCTCTTATAAACTGGTAAAACTCCTTCTTTAATTGACTAATGGACATACGAACTGAAAGGATATTCTCTGTTCAGAACCAACTATCAATACTAAAGTCTAGGTCTATGCCACTTAAAGCAAAATATAATTAATACAGGAGCTTTGACCTAAGAATGAATTATTCTACCAGGGAGATGTTGCCATGGGGTATCCAAGCCCACAACAAGGTAAAGGCTCTTGCCTGTAAACTGGGATACTCTGCAAGAGAGAGGCGATAAGGCCCTACTGCCGAAAGACCCCCCCCTACCAGAAACCCCCCCCTTGTGTCCAACATGGAAAGATGTATTGAGACCACACATGCAAGTGTACAGTATGGTCCTCACTGGAATACCAGATGAATGTTACCAAAGAGCCACTTAACAATAAAGCAAATTACGGGATCTCGTGAGTCAGCAAGACTCCTCTCCCGTCAGTCAACCAGCTACACTTCTCACTGCTGGAAATACTGTGCAGGCAGAGGCAGCCATTCATGCACTGTTATATATCCTAAATTCTAATTGGCTATTGCTCTTCCTTGGAGGAATAACCCACAAACTAATGCTACAAGCTTACACCTCTACATAGTTAGGAGATGTTTAGAAGCACAGTGAGGCCCTTCATATTATAACAGGAAAAAATGTATTCATGGTTAACATATCAATCCAAACATATTGTGGTCTATACCAAAGTAAAAACTACCATAACAATTAGTACTGTTTAATACCTATATATCAATTGTTGTGTTCATTAGTAGGATTGAAAGGTTATTCCTGGCAAACTGTCAGCCCATGAAAGGAGAAACAGCCAGAATTGACCAGAGTCAAGTCAACAGCTCCAGAGGAGTGGATACTGTTTTAGCTTCTCATCCACCTGTGCCCCTTTTCTAAGCCTAGGGAACAATCTGTGGAAGAGGGGGTGTGGTAGAATGTAGGGTGCTGATTGGGGTGAATGGTGCAACTATACAATGTAGTCTGGACACTCTATTTGATCAACTTGATTGAACATACAACCAACCCTCACCCCCGCTGAATGGTGGGGCTGTGGGGTTTGGGCACAACGCCTGCAAATTGGTTTTACATGAAGGATGCTTGTTACTCAGGATTATCACTTATAGCTAAAAATGGAAAAAAACTGAGAGAAGATGCAGGACAGTTGGCAGAATGCATGATCTGGGATGGGGTGGGGTGGGGGGGAAGGGGGAAAGGAAATATGCCTGATCTGAATTGGAAAGATGTATGAAATACACAAGCATCAATAAAAAAAGTTAAAAAAAAAAAAGAAAATCACATACACACACACACACAGAGTGGGGGGAGATGTTAATCAACTACAGAGAACTGAATTATTTCATTTGTAAGGAAATGGATGGATCCAAAGATAATTATTATAAGCAAAATAAAGCAGACTCAGACAAATGTTGCATGCAAAATCTAAAAGAAAAAGTTGAAGATGGACTAATAAGAAACAAGAAAGGGAACAGAGGGGAGAGAAAATGTGAGAAAAGGAAAGGAGTGAGATGAACTGATCAAACCACATTTTATGAGGGCGTGAAAGCATCACAATGAAACCTGTTGTTTTATATATTTTAATATACATTAATAAAAAAGGAATGAGCCCAGTCACTGTGGTACACACTGTTAATCCTAACACTCAAGAGGCAGAAGAAGGGGGATCTCTGTGAGTTCAAGGCCAGCCTGGTCTACATAGTGAGTTCCAGGTCATCTTGAGCTACAGGGAGACCCTGTCTCAAAAACAACAAAAAGGAATGACACTCCACTCATATTTTTAATAAAATAAAAATGAACTGAAAACTACCTTTTGGAAAAAAGAAGGGCAACTTGAACAAATTCATAAGATCCCTGGATATTCTCAAATCCCAGAAGACCAGAGGATAGGTCAAGAATACAGCTCAGTTGGAAGAGTGCCTGCCGATCATGCACAAAACCAGGTTGGATCCCCAACACCACATAAACTGGATGTCATGACACAGGCATGACATGGAGGTAGAGGCAAGAAGATCAGCGTTATCCTAAGCTACAAGGTGAGCTCCAGGCCAGCATGGGCTACATAGGAACCTGTCTCAAAAAGTGGGGAAAGACAGAATATGGGTGGCAGTTGGTGATATTGATAAGGTGAAGTTGGGGAGAGATGGAAATAAAGCAGAAAGGAGGAGGTTGACAGTCCAACCTTGGGTTAGTTAATACTGTCAACTCGACAGCATCTAAGACCACCCAGAAGACAAGCCACTGGGCATCCCTGGGAGGGGTTGTCTAGATTAGGTTCATCAGTGTGAGAAGACTCACCTCAACTGTGGGCAGCACCATTCCATAGGCTGGGGTCTAGACTAAATCAAAAGGAGAAAGCAAACAGTGCCAATCTCTTCTCTTTTCTTCTCTCCTCTCCTCCTCTCCTCTCCTCCCCTCTCCTCTCTTCTCTTCTCTCCTCTCCTCCCCTCTCCTCTCCTCTCCTCTCCTCTCTTCCTCTCCTCTCCTCCCCTCCCCTCTCCTCTCCTCTCCTCTCTTCCTCTCCTCTCCCCTCCCCTCTCCTCTCCTCTCCTCTCTCTTCTCTTCTCTTCTCTTCTCTCCTCTCCTCCCCTCTCATCTCCTCTCCTCCCCTCTCATCTCCTCTCCTCCCCTCTCATCTCCTCTCCTCCCCTCTCCTCTCTTCCCCTCCCTTCCCCTCCCCTCCCCTCCCCTCCTCTCCTCTTCTCTTTTGTTCCTGACTGTGAATGCATCATGACTGAGCTCCTGTTCCCTGGACTTCCCCACCACAATGGACTAAGCATTCAAACCTTTTCTCCTTAAGGTGCTTTTGTCATGGTATCACAGCAACAGAAGTAAATGACCCCAGGTGGACTCAGCTCCACCGAGGCATTATGTGAGACTGTCCCCAGTCCCTCCTTCCCTACAGCAGCCAAATCCTGCAAGAGTTTATCAAGATGGAGGAGGACAGGAGTGGCATTGCCTAGGAGTCTGAGGTTCATAGCAAAGGATGATGATTTCAGGACATGGGCACTATGTGGTAGCCTAGTCTCCTCAAATGGCCCTGAGGATGGCTTGCCTTTTCATTTTAAGGAGCTGCTGTATCTCTTAAGCTTTACACACCCTCAGGATTGGCTTTGTACTTCCACATCTCTAAGGACCAGAAATTATTCACCACTCTGGTCCTTTCTGCCTCAGCACAAACATCCACCTGAAGGGCTGGAGAGATCTCAGGAAATGTGGGAAAGGATAGCCACAGCATCACCATCCGCCTACCCTGAGACACCCCTCCAACTAGTGTGGTCCTCAGGGGTGCTCATATTCCACAATTAGAGGGCAGACAGACACGCTCCATCATTCTATGAAATGTTTCTTTGTTTCGGGGCCTGCACTGACTCGAAGGCTATTATACACCATTCCTGCCTATCCCTCTTAATATTAAATCCCCATCTCACTAGAGCCTGGGGACCTGGGACTTATTTTTTAAGCCAGTTATCAGCTCTAAAGTGGACACAGCTAAGACAATTAGATCTAGCCTTAAGGACCCTGTCCACCCACCTGCCTGAAAGGATCGTCACTGGCTTTCCTGAACAGCACTTCTGCTTAACTGGGCCATATTTCAATTAAATTGTCCTGCCTGTGACTCCCTCATTGTCTTGCATGCTGGCAACAGGATGAGTTAAGAGAAGTTTCCTGTTCTGCCTCGTGGTCCTTCTCCTCCCTTATTCTATGTTTAGCACTGTGTGGGTACTTGGCTGATGCCAAATACAACTTATTGCTTTAATTCCTGTTTTGATGAGACATTTTCTTTGCAGAGAGGGAAACTCAGAGGTAGAAGTTTCTGAAATATTGATTCCAGTGTCTGTCTCATCTCTTGTGCACTAGTAAAGCACATTGCCTCTAGGGACAGGGTCTTGCCACTGTTTCCCACTGAAACAACATCCCTGAGCACCTGCTGGTAGGCATGCTCCATACATGGGTGGCACAGCTGTAACTAAGTTACCACCACCCTGATCGTGAGAAAGTAGAGAGTCGAAATGGAAGCAACATCACAAGCAGATACTCCACATAGGGGTGGGGCTAAGAGCAGAGACAATAGAATACACCACTGTCACTCTAGCCTTTACTGTATGAGCATTGTGTTAACAAGGGGGTAGACTTCAATGTTACCTCCAAATAGTGCCCAGTGTGACTGTGACCTCTATCACTCACTAGCAATATGAATTTGGATAACACTATGATGTTACCTCCTCCAGTGGTGGAGCTTTGGACCAATCATGAAACGTCTTGTTGTGGGACCCCATTTCTAAGGAGACATGAACGAGTATCTGCTCACCATCATAGGGAACTCATGACAGACCAAAATAACAATTATACCAAAGTTCAACTAGGTGAACAAATGAGTTTATTGGGGTCACTTACAGGAATCTAAGTGAGGAGTTACTTACAGGAGCATGGATGACTCAAAGGCAACTGAACTGCATCAACAAAAGCCCACCCAAGTGAGAGTGACCACCCACAAATACTAGAACCCTGAGGCTCTCTGCACAACTTGCAGGCTGTGCAGAGGGTCAGAAAGTCTCTTCAAGATGGCTGCTCAGCTGCTCAGGTCCCTTCTTTAGCAGTTCTTTACTGCTTTCTTGTGCATCATGCAAGTTTCAGCTTTCCCAGACATATGACTTGTTCCACTTCCTGAGTCTCATGAGCCTCCCTCCCAGAGGGAATATTTCAACTAGGGAAATTGCTGCACAACATCTCTCTGAGCCCCAGCCTCCTCATATGGAGAATAAAATAATAGTTCTTCCCTCATACAGCTGCGTTGAAGATTAAATACAATCACCTATATTATATAGTTAAGCTCCATAAAGGCTGTGTTATTATCTCATTGATCCTGCAAACCAAGGCTTCCTGTGATGCCCACTTTAATAAGGAAAATCCAAGGCCGGGGTAGGATGTTTACCAGGAAAACCATGGTCCCCTGTCTGCATGAATACAAAAGAAGAAGGGTTGTTCAACAATTACCTTCAAAGAAGCCAGGGCATGTAAGTAGCCATGCTGAGCCCTGAACCAGGTTCCTATGATGACACGGCTATGCTTTGACTAGAGTTCAGTACCAGGGAACTAAAACCATTTACGAATATTAAGGACAGGCCCTCTGCAGACACACCTTGAGTGTCCACCCTGGGTCCTATAGTGTGTAGACAAAGAGGGCCCTGAGGGTCTCACAGATTGTGGGTTTGAAGCTGAGACCCAAGGTTAAGAAGTCTAGAGGTAACTTAGCCTCTCACTCCCTTCCTCTCAGTTCCCTTCAATCTCCATATCTGTAGGGAGGTGTATCATTTATCATTTCTATAATCATCACTCTATTTCAACTTCTCTAACTGAACGGGCACCTCGATGCTAAGACAGCCACACTCAGACTCAAGAATCATAGCCAATGCCCTCTCTTCTCTCCAGCTCATCGCATGGCACAATCATCTCCTGGCCTATCAAGGCCAACCCCATATGTGCGTGGATGCCCGCAGAGACTGGAAGAAGCCACCTGATCTCCTGGACTTACAGGTGGTTGTGAGCCCCCTAACATGGCTGCTGGGAACCATAGTCCCCTTCTAGAGCAGCCAGCACTCTTTTTTTTTTTTTTAATTAGTTTTTATTGATGCTTTGTGCATTTCATACATTTTTTCCAATTCAGGTCAGGCTTATTTCCCTTTCCCTCCCCCCACCCCACCCCCACCCCATCCCAGGTCATGCATTCTGCCATAACTGTCCTGCATCTTTCTCTCAGTTTTTTTTTTTTTTCATTTTTAGCTATAAGTGATAATCCATGAGTACAAGCATCCTTCATGCAAAACCTATCTGCAGGCTGTTGTGCCCAAACACCTACAGCCCCACCATCCAGTGGGGGGTGACAGGTTGTTTGTTCAATCAAGTTGATCAAATGAGTGTCCAGACTACATTGCTGTAGTTTCACCATTCACCCCAATCGCAGCCCTTACATTCTACCACGCCCCCGAGATACCTGAAAATCAGAGGGAAGTCCTTTAATGCTAAAGATAAAGGACTGATGGGGCCAATAATCTACATGTCTGTGCAGACTGAAGTAACACAAGCATGCACAGGGTAAAGTTGGGGGTGGAAGGGTGGGCGGAATGAGGCTGGGCTGGAAAGGTGGCTGAGGGTTTAAGAGTGCTGGCTGCCCTGACGTGCTAGCATTTTAGGGCAGCCAGCACTCTTAAACCCTCAGCCACCTTTCCAGCCCAGCCTCATTCCGCCCACCCTTCCACCCCCAACTTTACCCTGTGCATGCTTGTGTTACTTCAGTCTGCACAGACATGTAGATTATTGGCCCCATCAGTCCTTTATCTTTAGCATTAAAGGACTTCCCTCTGATTTTCAGGTATCTCCGCTCCCTTCTTGTCACAACCTTTGAAAGGATTTGACATACAGTCTCTCTCTGACCTGTTTCATTTTTATTGCTCTACTACTGTCTTTATTACCAACTAATGTTTTTTTTCCGATTTTGGTTTTTGCCAACTAGACTAGAGAGCCTTAAGAGAGACCTTGTTTGTTTCTCTACAGTACCTTGAATATAGCCTGGTATCTAGCAGAGCTTAGCAGATAAGTGTTCAATAAATATTTGCACTGTGGGGCTGGAGAGATGGCTCAGCATTTAAGAGCATTGGCTCCTCTTGCAGAGGACCTAGGCTCAACCCAGCACCCACATGGTGGCTAACAACCATCCATAACTCCAGTTCCAGGAGATGCTATGCCCTCTTCTGTCTGCTATAGGCATTGCATGGCACAGATGGCATCTACCTACAGGTACACAAAAAATAATAAATAATAAATGAAATATTTTTAAAGTAGTTATACTGTAAATACACACAAGTGAGGTTTTTATCCTCTATTTCATTCTTCTCTCTAACTTCTCATAACTTAAGTTCATTCTTTACAGAGTATGAACATACAGCATATAGTATCTCATGCTTAGTGATTTATAACCAACATGTGAAGCCTTAGAACTCTTAAAGTGTAATGAAGAATTCTAAATTCTGAAATGTAGCATGTGATGGCTCCTCTGAAATGTTTACCAGGAAAATGGCTCCCTGTCTCCATGAATACAAATGAAGGGTCGTTCGACAATTACCTTCAAGGAAGCCACGGTGTGTCTGTAATCAGCAGCAGATTCTCCAGGCTCAGTCTCTGATGTGCACCCCTAAATTCACTTCATTAGTTTTAATTATCCCTGCTATGAGCAAGTGAAGACTTTAGAGCTATTTTAGAAATGGAATTAGCAAACTCAGAGACTGGATAACTTTCTCCAAGGTGTTCAGATGTAATAGTCCTTTCAGTAAGTAGAAACAAAAGGAGCAGCCACTTACGCAGTCGCCAAATTTAAATTGCATTTTAGAGGCAGATTCAGTTTGATAGTATTTCCATTTGTGTAGGTTCATGAATATCAAATCTGCCTAGACTGACCATAGCCCTGATGAACCTTTTCTACCTTCATCTATGATGCGATTCTGAGTCTAGCCATATTTCTATGATTTTCCCATAAATACATCCACACACTCCCAAATATCATCAGTAGCAGCAGCAGCAGCAATTCTGTTTTCTCTCTCTCTCTCTCTCTCTCTCTCTCTCTCTCTCTCTCTCTCTCTCTCTCTCTCTCTCCATGTATCCAAGCACTTCTTGCCACCACCACACTATAATATATTATCATCTTTTGATCCTTTTTGAGTTTGGGGATTTTTTTTTTGTGACATGGTCTCCATGTAATCCCAGTTGGCCTGGAACTCACCATGTAGACCAGGCTGGCCTCAGTCTCACAGAGGTCCATGTGCCTCTGCCTCCCCAATGCTGGGATTAAAGGCATTTACCAACACTCCTAGCTTTGTCTCTGCCCGTCCTTTTATTTTTGAATTTTTGCAATTTTCATACATTATACTCTGGTGGTATTTAGAGGCCCTCCTCATCCACACCTCCCCCCCACTACACCCCAATTTAATAAATGTTCATATATATTGCAGTCTGTAGAGTCTAATTGGTGTACGCAAGTGTTTTCAGTGTGGGTCCATCCACTGGGCCCACCAAGAGTCTCACCCCTGTAAGACACTGTTGTTCTCTCTCCCAGCAGCCATCAATTGCCTTAGGTTGGATTTAGCTTGCATGGGACTTATGCATAGGTCACCATTGCTTTGAGTTCATGAGTAATTAACCAGCCTTCTGAAAGACTCTGTTTCCTTGTGGTCATCCACTCCCTCTGGCTCTTACAATGTTTATACCTCCTATTCCACAATAATCCCTCAGTAGGTATCCTAAACAGGGATAAGCACATTGGCCAATTGTGGGTTCCTGTGTTACTTACCACCGCTATATAAGGAAGCATCTCTGGTGAGAGTTGAGAGATGCACTCAGCCTATGTGTAGTGGTTGCATTGAGTTGTATCACTTAGGGTTAAGCATCTCACAGACACTTAGTCTCTGCATTTGAGTAGTCCTGGCACTTTGTAATAGTCTTCATCTGTTGAAAAGAAGCTTCTTTGATGAGAAATGAAAGATATACTTCTCTGTATATGAGGATGCATATTTACAATGAAGTAAGAAATTATATTGGTCAAGGGATGAGGCAAAATAGGTTATTCTCTAGGATCTTTGACCCCTCCAGCCATGTGTATTTGGTTATGTTTATAGTACCACACATGAGTTCCCTCTCAATGCGTGGGACTTAATTCCAATTAGACAGCTCTTGATTACCCCCAACATAAAAGTCCCACTACTGCACCAACAGCATGATTTTCTGGGCCAGTCATTGTCTATTCGGCTTTGCAGCTGGGTAGGACGTTTGGTAGCTTCTATAGTATCCTCTGTTAGCATGAGAGCAAGAGCAAGTCTTCAGGGAAGAGGCTTCCAGGTCACTTCCGGCTCTATTACTGCCAGTCTTCTGTCTGAAGTATGGCTTGTCTTTGGCAATAGTGTCTTACCTTCATGTTCTGGAAGGTAATCAAGCCCTGTGGCTTTCTCTTTTGATCTTTTATCTCAACCACTGTAAGAGCCTTTGAGCTGCTCTGTCATCGTTCCACTGTCCTTTATTTGTCAGTTCTTGGTTCAGCAGCTAGCATATTACTTCCAGACTGCATTTTGCCCTTCCCAGAGTCTTACACCTGCTCCTCCTCCAATGTGGGCTAAATCCTTACCAAGTACCCCAAGACCCTAACCAACTACCTTTCTGATATCATTATGTACTACTCAACCCACTCAACCCCCCTGGCCCTCTGGGTTTTTCTGGAACCCAGAATTCCTACTCCCACTCAGTTCTTCTGTGTTTGCTCTTCCACCAACACAGAATACGTTTGCAGCAAATGTACTTTTATGGCAACTTCCTCAATTTCCTTGGGTCACTGCTTGGCCACTTCCTCTAAAATACTTGCTCTGGTCACTCTAATTCCACCTTTATTCTTCTTTATCCTTAGACCGTGGTTTTTCTTCTATGATATAATACCATCAGCCACAGCATTGTGTTAATCTAAGTGTCTTAATCATCTCCTTGTATATTGCCTAAGAATGTTCTAGCAAGAGGTATGGAAATAGAAAGGAGATTTTAGTTTGAATACCTGTGGAGTGACAGAAGCTGACCCTCTAAGGAAACTTCCATCATCTAGAGAAAAAATTGGGGGGAGGAGAGAGATACCTCAGCAAAAAGAGTGATGAAAACACAGAGAGATGTGTCTCATGAAGAAATAATGATAATAACATCAATAATTAATCTCAGAACCATTATCACATAACTCACATGCATTATGTCAAAATCTGAAAGCAGTAATTTAATATACACATCCTTATTTTATTTTAAGTTTTGAGGCACTCTCTCATGCATTTCAGGCTGGATTTGAACACCCTATGTATTCCAGGATGACCTTGAGCGTCTGATCCTCCTGTTTCTCCCTCCAAACCATTAGGAATATAGGTATATGCGACCACTTCCTATGTATATAGTGCTGGAGGAATGAACCCAGGGCTTCACAGATGTTAAGCAAGCACGCTACAAACTGAACAACGGCCCAAGTGCATTGCCATTCCACTCCAGATATGGTGAAAAGGAGTCTCAGAAAGATTAGCATCACACTACCAAGATCTTGATTCTAAACTCGGGCTTACCTCATTGTAACTTCTTTTTCCTCGGGCACAAGGGGAACCCACCTGGTCCCATTAACTTTGTGTATTCCCTGCAAGGAAAAGGAAAAAGAGAAATCTAGGAAGAAAATTAAATTCACTTGTACAATCATTTCACCCATCACTAATCTCTCTCTGCACCCTAAATAGAGGGATCTGAGCTGTGTTCATGGGCACCAAGAAGGAAGTACTATATGTAGCCCATGAGGACTGAGGTATGGCTGTCAGCATCTCATTCCTGAAATCATACTAATTACAGAAATGTATCCTTCCTTTGTCTTCTGCTACTGTTTGCAACAGGGCTTTAAAACCTCAGACCTTCATTGAACAGAAAGCTCTAGACTTTCAACAGCAAGAGAAGGCTTAGAAGCACATGGTAAATGAACTACAGGGTACCCCAGGGGACATATTTCATAAATGTTTATAACGTGCTTGTATTGAAAATATAGAAATGATAACACTCAGACTCTATCCTCAATGAGACCAAAAGGGACCTGTGATGATTTGTCTTGATTGCCAACTTGATTACACTGAGAAGCACCTAGGAGAGTAAAGCTCATTTCTAGTCATATCTGTGATGACCTTTCCAGATAAAGGGGAAAGGCTCACCCTGAATGTGGGTGGCACTGTCCCATAGGCTGGAGCCCTAAATAGAATAAAAGGGGAAATGCAGGTGGTCCCACTAGCACAGACCTCCTGTCTCTCCTTTCCAGCTGCTGCAATGTGAGCTGCTCTGTTCCACAATATCCTCCTGATCACGATGGACTTAAACCTTTGAAACCACAAGCAAAATATATCTGCTCTTCTTACATAGTTTCTCTCAAATAGTTCTTACACAGACAGAATCTTTGACTAACACAGACTCCTTTTCAGCAGACACACAAAGTCACTCAAACACCAGAAAAATGGACAAGCATAACCTAATTAGCGAACCTAATGCAGGTTGACCAGCAAGCTGTCTGCCCAGTAAGCTTTCTAGACAGTCAAGGACCTGAGATAAAAGTTAATTCAGCTCTTTGGCTCATCTGCCAAGAATGTAACATTCCAAACTAGATAACCACAATAAGATTTGGTTTGCCCTAACATAAAATTGGGGTGTTCATAACCACTGACAATGTTGTGATATCATTAAATGGATAATGATCTAAAAACCCAGACACGGTACCTGCCCATAGTGTGCAGTCAGTACATGTTCATTATGAAGCACAAAAAGAAGGAAGGGGTGGGGGAAGGAAGAAAGGAGGGAAAGAAAGAAGGGAGTGATGGAGGAAGAGGAGGCATCCAAAGAAATTTAAATCAGTATATCAAAAGGCATCTCTCCTCCCTGTTCACTGTAAGATTATTCACAAAAGGGAAGATTTAGAAGCAGCTAAGTTCCTACCTATCAACTGATGAATACATTTTTAAGCATGGTAAATACATAATGGAATACTATTCATGTGTAAAGAGTCTCTCATTTAAGACAATATGGATAAATCCAGAGGACATCACACTAAGTGAAAGATGCCAGGCACACATGATCTCATTTACATGCAGATTCTAAAATGAGAACTCATAGAAGTAAAAGGTAGTGCTCAGCCCTAATCAGGACAGCTATGTGACCTCTAAGGCTGAAGAAGGGGCAGAAAGAATGTACAAGGAAGAAGAGGGAAAGGAGTGTGAAATGCTGCCATCTGGACATGGACTCGCCAATGCCGTCACGATGCCACAGAAGTTGCAGCAATCTGCAATGGAGCAACACAAGATTGGGCCTGGCAACAATCAGTCATGGATCAGGGACAAGAGGGGCCCACAAGTCCTAAACCTCCCGGGTAAACTACTGGCAACCGATGGATTCTTGGGAGAGGGCAATCATCGTCTTCAGTTCCACACCTACCGAGGAGGCTACCAGGCTTCAGTGAATAGTTCCAAACCGATGGTCACAGAGATGACCATGGTTAAACTCAGAGGGTTACAAAACAAAACAAAAAGACATCAAGCTGGGAAATCAACTGGGGTAGGAAATATAAATGGAAGGGAGATAAGAGAAGGTGGAAAGGGGTAATAACCAGAATGCACTATGTACAAATTCAATAAAAGTAATTTTTAAGGATAGATTTTGGATATCTAAGACTGGGGGTAGGCAGGATGAGGAAGTAGGGAGGGTGCATGGAGGGGAGATGTTGGTCAAGAGGTACAAAGTATCACTGAGACAAGAGGAGTAAGTTCTGATGATCTGTTGCACAGCAGGGTGATGACAGTTAGAGTTAAAAATAAGTATTCTGTATTTTAAAATTGCTAAAAATGTGGATTCTGATGTTCCCACCACAAATAAATGTGCCTGTGAGGTGATAGAGTGTTACTTAATCAGATTGCCTCATTCTACAATATACATGGTCCATGTGTTGAAGTGTCACCCTATACCCCATTAATATACACAAATTACCATTTGTCAATAAAAACAGATTTTAAAACAGATTCGGGTAGAGAAATGGAATAACTTTCAAAGCAACCTGACATACCTGTTTTGGCTAAGATCCCTGGAGTGGAAGAGACCAACAAAAAGCCAATTCCAGAAAAGCATTTACCCCAGAATAAAAAGCATTTGTGGGAAATCACCAAACTTGGCTGTTCTTCTCATTCAAGAAAAGTCCAGGGGCTGGGGAGATGGTGTTGTTGATCTTCAGAAGCCACAAAGAAAAGGTCAAATTAAGATGTTATATATAAGTGCACAGAGCTCAGACCGGCAGATTTCGTCAGACCACCTGAAGCACAGCTCTCTTCACAATAGGAGAGAGCTGGAACCAACCCACGTGCCCCTCAACCAATGAGTGGATAGAGAAAATATGGTACATCTACACAGTAGAGTTCTATGCAGCGGTAAAGAAAGATAACATCATGAAGTTTGAAGGTAAATGGATAGAACTAGAAGACATTATGTTAAGTGAAGTAACACAGTCCCAAAAAATGAGAAATGGTATCCCTCAACTGTGGATGCTAGCACCAATTACCTAGTTGTAAGGCAAACTGAGCAATGTTAATGTTATATTCCTCATGCTCTGAAAACAACTGTGCTCTTATATCGTGAATCCCTTAACAGGTTCTAGAATTAACCTACCATGTATTTTCAGACTTTGGAATTTTGGGTATATGGGTGGAGGGTACATATGCATATTTTAGAGTAATATAAAATCAAAAGAATGAGAGAAAGAAAGGGAACAAAAGAAGAAAAAGAACTAGTTTGTCATGACATTATGTCTAACCACAGTATTTATTTTATGGACGTGATTCATAGTATTTCTTATACAAGGCTGCTCGAACTTTTGTCCAAGCCTTTTCTAAAATATTATACAGTAATTAAAAGTATCAGGCTGGTGTAACTTACCCTTTCTGGATGCTTAACGACCATACTTAATGCCCATACCAATTTGGTAGAGGGACTTTGTTCCTTGCCCTCAGAGGTCAACTAAGTCCCAGGGGACTACGCATGGGGGCATCTCTTGAAATGTCCTGCAAATGTGAGTCACCAATCTTCCTGTGCAGGGAGGGCTTGGAGATCCACTAATGGGACTTCAGCCAGTGTCCAGTCTATAAAAGAGGAAAGTCTTCTCATGCTTCAAAAAGGGAAGCCTGGTCTAACAAGACCTGACTTTGTCCTGAATGGATGTAACTAGTAAATGAAAAGCAAAAAGAACTAGGTGTTCCCTCCCTCCCCCAAAACCCGAGTGACCCCTGAGGACCTTGAGAAAATAAAACCCTTGGTTGATCTGGGCTAACTGTGAGGCCTTAAACATCCATAAGGAAAGTATAACCAGAAACAAATAATTAGTAAGGCCTGAGAAGCTGTACTTCAGGTATAAAACTTGAGATCTTAGTAAAAAGACAAAAAAATCACTGTTGTTTAGCCTGTCTTCAATTCTTACTGGCAAGTGCAGCTACCCTGTGGCTTTTCCCATCCTTCAAAGACATGAGACACAGCCTTTCAACCTTCCAATATGGACTGAAGACTCATGTCTCTCCAATAATCCTCCAAACCTTCAGTGGCAGATGGGGACTGCTGAGACATCCAGCTTGTGGACTGGGCAACTACTGGGGTTTCAGCCTCTTCAGAGTATGGACTGCCATTGTTGGATACCTAGGCTGTATCACAGAGGCCAGTACAGGAAGATCAAGACAGGACAGGGTGCTTACTGAACTTCATTTGGTGACCATGGGAAGGGAAGGCCCCAGTGTGGAGTACAAGGGCAGGAGTGATGGTTATTTGGGCTTGCCAAGGAGGAGCCTTCAAACACTTCCCTAAGGAAAACATGACATCTTTCAGCCTAATAACGAAAAAAAAGAGAAATAATAACCTGAAGATGCTAAAACCTATGATGTTATAATCTTGATATATGTGCGGCATGCATATATGCATATTTTGAAGTAATGCAATTTGGAAGGAACAACAACAATTAAATAAAAAAGACTGGGTCAAAGAACTGACTGAAACAGTGAACTTCTGCCTGAAACAGTAAACTTCTGCGTGAAAATTTTTAAAAGAGACTGAGAAAAAGATGAAAAATATGTATGGCAGAATGCATGAGCTCTGGTGGGGTTGGGGGCAAGGAAGGTGGAATGAGTCTAGATGTGATTGAGAAATATTGTATGAAATACACAAAGCTTCAATTAAAAACTGGCAAAAAAAGATGTTATATATGAAATACCCAAAACCAGGAAAAAAACATTTTTAAAAAAGTCAAGCACAGAGGCATACCTGTATTCCAAGTACTGAGAGGCAGAGATAGGAAGGTCTCTGGGGATCACTGGTCTGCAAGTCCAACCAACTTGGGCAGCTCCAGATCCATGGAGAGACCCTGCCTCAAAAAAATCATGTGGAGAAGAACTGAGGAAAGATGCCTGACACTGACCTCTGGCCCCTACATGTACATACACACACACACACACACACACACACACACACACACACACACGTGAAATAGTACATGATAGAATGCTTCAGTTGCAGAGAACCAAAAGTCCTCTGAAATTGCTGATGGTCTTGCTCAACTGTTATTGGCTGGCCACCCCCAGACCTTTTTTTTTTTTTGTTATGTACTGGCTGTTGCCCCAAATAGTCTGTACCACTTGAGAACACAGCTCCAGGAAGAAAAGACCGGAAATGTCTCAAGGGTTCCCTGACCTGCATGTAGACCCCAGCAGCAGCATCCAAGTCCTCATTCCTGTATAATCTCAAATACTCCCCTCCTTACTGACAGTCACCTCCATCCCCAGGGAAGACCACTGTCCCTCGCTGTGCTGAATAAGCGTAGTCTTGATTTGTTGAAGGTCTGGCTCTGGTCCCTTTCCCAACTCCACTCTTTCTTGTGCTCTAAATTCTAACAGTATACCCCTGTACATGCATATATTAATACACATACACAAAACCCAAACAAATCAGTCCTCATCCCTCTTCCCAGTACCTACCTCCCTCCTCCCTTTCTTCCTTGTAGTCTCCTGGGAACTGTACCAAATTCTCACAGTATCTGTACAACTAAGATACTTCCCATAAATATCAAAAATGTAAACATCAACTTGGCAGACATATCAAGACCTTTAGCAACTCTTTAATCTAGACATCATCCTTTGAGAAAATATCAGAGGAAAATATTCCAAAATACACATTTTTGTGTACAATGTTATTTACAGTATAGGAAATAAGAAACAACCCAACTGGCCAGTCATATGGCACTGATTAGCAAATGATGGCTCATTAATATGAAAGGTTGTGATGTGGTTCTTAGAATTGTGTTTATGAGCATTTTTAATATTATAAGGAAATAAGGATTTCACAGTGACAAGCAGAATAAGAATGCAAAATTATATTACTTTTGGCTCAACTGTAGAGAAAAAGGATAATTTTAAAAAATACTGGAGTGGATGATTCTTTGTGCTGTATTTGAAATAATTTTTCTGCTTCGCAATAATTTCATGTCTTCCAAAGTAGCACAATGGAGATTTCTCTCTCCCTTACTCCATTCCAACTAAATAACTCTATCCACGGCTGGAATCCAGCCATTATCAAACACTGCTGTGCTGGTCAGACATGATGGTGCATAACTGTAATCCCAGCACTCAGGGAGCTAAGGCAGGCAGATCATAAATTCAAGGCCCCCAGGGCTACATAGTGAGCCCCAGTCTCAAACATGTAAACAAAAGCTGCCGTGGTGGTAAAGAAGAGTGAGGATGGGAACGATGGGCAAGAGACAAACACTCATCTGGAGTTAATGATGTGGGCCAAATGGAATGTTTGAGGAAAATAGGGATTTTAATCTTTGTTTTCCTTCTCTGTCTCCATCAGTAGAGTTCAGCTGATGAGCTTGTGGTTAGAAAGCTGGCACAAGTAAATAGATCTGTTGTTTTAGAAAGAATTGTTATGATAACACCTTTGACATCTAGCTGAGAATAGGAACATCACCCCCTCCCCCAGCCCCAGACAGCTGTGTAAGTACTTGCAACTTCCTGCCCTTCTTTGGAAACTTTTAAATGTTTTTTGAGGAATAAAACCTTACTGTGATGGCTTTGAATATGTATAATGTCTATGAATATGGAATCCTATAAAATGTATGTACTCCCCTCATCAGGGCTCAGAACTTTGAAACAGGAGTCTCTCTAGGCCAAGGCTGTAGCCGAAATAAACCTGCTTCCTGCATCACCTAATGACATCTTAACTGTCCCACAACATTACAACAACCCCAAACTGTCCCAAAGGATCATATTGGTGCCCAGAGAAAGTGTTGCCTTAGAGTTGTTTCTCAGACTTAACCGGAAGCTTCCTTCTTTCCTCCCTGGCACAGTGTCTGAATGGCATCAGATTTCCACTCATCCCAAAGCACACTTGGGAAATTCAGTGGAATTTAAGAACTGACTTTTAGGTTTATAGGAAGAAGCAAGGTACTAGAGAATATTAGAGAAATGAGTAAACCAAGAGAGCTACCAGGTGGGGAGAGAACAGGAGAGAAGATGGGGAAACAAGCCAGTCCCGCCTGCTATAGCATCGCTTTTCCTGGGAAGACATTCCTCTAAATGGTAGGCTGATTACAGATCACTTCACCTAAGTTTAGCTTGGTGACCAGAATATGTTGGGGTTACTAATAGGAACATAGCTGATTCTCCTGATACATATTCCATTCTAAGCAAATAACTTATCCTATTTCAAGTAAATAACTCTCTACTCACTGCTGGGATCCAGCCCTTATCAAGCACTGCTGTGCTGGTTATACATTATATATATATATATATATATTATATTATATAATATTATATATATATATATATTAGTGATGTGTGTGTGTGTTGTGGTGTGTGTGTGTTCATCCACTGGAGCCTGGCCAACCAACTAGCAGTCTACCCTTTAAATAAGACCAAATCTTCCCTTTCTAGCAATCATGGTTCTTTAAGAAGCGCTGGGGTTTCATACCACTTCTCCACATCTCTGCTGGATTCTTGTCTGGCTCGAGCTTATGTGACACTTGTGTGTGTTGCCAGCACTTGCTGTGAGTTCATATAGTAACTGACCAGCTGTCTTGGAATATCTCTCTTTCCTTTCCATCCGTCTCTTCTGGCTTCTTACATTTTCTACCCCATCTTCTGCATTAATCCCCAAGCGTAGGAAGGCAGAGCTTTGAGATAGGTGTCCTATTCAGGGTAAGCCGTCTGAAGCCTCTTTATTCTTTCAACATCACCCAGCTGTGGTTCTCTATTAAGACTCCTTTTTAAAAAAAAGTAATGATGAAAGATTAGGAACTAGAACTTTTGGGTTTGTGTGTATCAGAAAAGATCAGTCAGGGCATTGGGAGTGCTGGAAGCATGTGTTTTATTTAGGTTGCAGCCTGGTCTAGTGAGCTCAAGTCTCAAAATATGGACTCCAAAGGGAAGTGAAACCTCTTTTCTACTTTAGGCATTGGGGTTATAGTGAGAAGGAAACTTACGAATTGATTGTTTGTCAGCAATAGTCGCCTATTATTTTCACATCTTATGTGCTCTAAAAATCTAGATTTTCACAGTACATGGGAACTGTGAAAAGGATTATTCTCTTTCAGAACCAAATATAATACTAAAGTCTCCTTAAGCTATGCACTTAAGCAAAATATATTAATACAGGAGCTCTGCATAAGCAATGGATTATTCTACCAGGAGATGTTGGCCAGGGGATCCAAGCCCCCCACAAAAGGTAAAAGCTCTTGTCTCTAACTGGAGATACCTGCAAGAAAAGAAGGCGATAAGGCCCTGCTGTCGAAGACTGACGTTAACATGGGAAAGATGGTATTGAGACCACACATGCAAGGTACAGATGGTCTCTGGAATACCAGAGAGTGTTACCAAAGGCCACAAACCAATAAAGCAAATATGGGTCTCCTTGAGTCAGCAAGACTTCCTCCATCAGCAACAGCTACACCACACCCTACTTGGAAATACTGTGCAGCAGAGGCAGCCATATGCCTGTATATTCCCAAATCTAATTGGCTATTGGCTCTCTCCTTCGGAGGAATAACACCACAGCTGATGCCACAAGCTTACATCCTCTAATGTTAGGAGATGTTATAAGCCACAGTAAGACCCTGTCTTATTTAACGGAAAAAAAGGTAATTCATGGATTAACATACCATCCAAACATGTGAGTTTATACCAAAGTAACCTAACATAACAATTAGTACTGTTTAAATACCTATATATCCAAAGGCCACTAAACCAATAAAGCAAATATGGGTCTCCTTGAGTCAAGCAAACTCCTCCATCAGCACCAGCTACACCTCACCTGCCTGGAAATACTGTGGCAGCAGAGGCAGCCATATGCCTTGTATTCCCAAATCTAATTGGCTATTTGGCTCTCTCCTTGGAGGAAATAACCCACAGCTGATGCCACAAGCTTACATCCTCTAATGGTTAGGAGATGTTATAAGCCACAGCAAGACCCTGTCATATTTAACAGAAAAAAATGTAACTCGTGGATTAACATACCACCAAACATCTGTGTCTATACCAAAGTAACCTACCATAACTATTAGTACGTTTAAATACCTATATATCTAATTGCTTGTGCTTCATTAGTAGGATCGAAAGGTTATTCCTGGACAAACTGTCAGCCCATGAAAGGAAAAGCCAGAATTGACCAGAGTCCAAGACAACAGTCCAGAGAAAGTAGACTGTTTTGCTTTTCATCCACCTGTGCCCCTTTTTCTAAGCCTAGGGAACAATCTGCAGAAGAGGGGGCTGTGGTGGAATGTAAGGCTGCGATTGGAGGTGAATGGTGAAACTACAGCAAATAGTCTGGGACACTATTTGATCAACTTGATTGAACATACAAGCCCCCCCCTGCTGGATGGTGGGACCCATGGGCTGTGTGGGTTTGGGCACAAACTTCTTGCAAAATTGGTTTTACATGAAGGATGGCTGTACTCATAAATTATCACTTATTGCTAAAAAATGAAAGGAAAACCGAGAGAAGATGCAGACAGTTATAGCAGAGTGCATGATCTGGGATGGGGTGGGGTGGGGTGGGGAGGAAAGGGAAATATGCCCTGAACTGAATTGGAAAAATGATGTATGAAATACACAATGCATCAATAAAAAACAAAACAAAACAAAACAAAAAATCTAGATTTTCACATATGGAAGAGAACATAGACAGTTTATCTCCCTGAATCTGGCTTAGCTACCTTAACATGATGGTTTCTGGTTCCATCCATTTTCTTGTAAATGATTTCATTTTATCCTTTATGGCTGAAAACTTCATCATGTATACACATAGACATTCTCTTTATCCACTCATCTGATAGATTGACGTGCATGCTGATTTGTAGCTTGGTCATTGTGAATAGTGTTGCAGTAAAAAGCTACAACCAGTTGTAGCTAGACCACAGTTCAAGGACTCTCTTTTACTGGTCTGAGATAGACCTAATAGAAACTGATGGCCAGTTAAACAGGAAAACACAAAGCTGGGGAAGATGGCTCAGTTGGTAAAGGAACTTGCTCCAAGCTCAAGGACCTCATTTGGATCCTCACCATTTATGTAAAAAGCCAGGCAGACTGGTGCGGTGCACTCTTGTAACCCCAGCATTAGGGGAGGTCCATAAAGGAGGAACCCCCCAGGCTTAAAGGCTAGCCAGTCTAGGCAATCAGTGAGTCAATTCATAAAGACCTATCCCAAAATAAGGTGGCGTGCTGTAATTTGATAGTATTAATTGTCAATCTGACAATTTCTAAAATTACCTAAGAATTCATGAGGGTTCTCCATGGGCGTCTGTGGGAGATTGTCTCTTGTTTCCTTAATTGATGTGAGGAAGACCCAGCTTGAAGCACTGTCCCCTGGGTTTAGGTCATGCATTTTATGGGGGGAAGCTGAGCAGCAGGCATCCATGCATTTACTCTGTGCTTTTAACTATGAATGTGTGACTACTGCTTTGAGTTCCCTCCTGCTTTGATTTCTTCAAAACAATGAACTGTAACCTGGAATTGCAAGCCAAAATTTTTATTCCCTCCATTGCCTTTTGTCGGTGTTTTTATCACAGCAATTGAAATGTAACAACAAAGACAAGAGCAGTTGAGGGAGACACAGAAAGACACAGAGGCCCTCTCTTTTTCCTTTACATCTATTACTTTTTTCTCAGAAATGGGATTCTAGCATCTCTTCCAAATTTTAAATGGTTACAAAGCAATGAATATCCATCAACAATCAGAAACAATGGAAAAGACTAGAGCAAATAAATCAAAATTGTATATGGAGAGTTTAGCCCGCTCCCTCTCCCAGCCCGGAGAGCAGATACCTCCTCCATGTCACTGCTCCTCACCTCGGTAAGCAAGCAGAGATGTGCTGTTTAAATGACACATCCAGATTAATTTGTGTGATGAATGAAAAGAGGCGTGAGACATGTCAGGTCACTAAGATGGTTATGTTTTTGCGCTCTTTATAAATTACTCCTGTGTCCCACGAGACAGTGCCAGGTTAACTCACAGATGCCTCTGATTCATATGGCAAAGGAGAGAACAAATCACCCTTTTGCTGAGTCCAGTTAGACAGATTATGAGAATGTCTACAGGACCAGGAATGCTCACCCTTACAAAAGCAACACAGGAATATTACAGGCCATTTATAGGGCTACAGCTTTCCAAGGCTTCTTGTCAGAAAACAAAAAAGAAAAGAAGAAACCCATACATCTTGCCAACTGAAAGGTGGCTATTGATACCTAGGTATCGCTGGTTGCAATTAACTCTGCCCCCATGGACCCAAGAATCACCCCCTAGTGGCCTTCTCCCTCCAGCCAGGCTCCCCCTCCTAAAGGTTCCCAGGAGTCTCAAAAACAGCATCGTCAGATGAGAAACAAACATGGACCTGTGAGGGACATTCTATATGGAGTTTTCAGGGAACTATTAGTATAGATTATTATAGATATACTAACAAAGATATTATAGATATACTAATAAAGATTCGTATAGATCTTTGTCACCTGGCTACCTTGCAGACTAGACTCTCCATGGGGCAGCAACTGTGTCTATGTTTCTCATCATAGTGTGCTCAATGCCTGGCAAAAACATAGGCTATATTAGACACTAAATTACTATTTTTGTAGGAGGGAGTAGGAGAGAGGAATAGAAGCTCCAGTTTAAAATGTGCTCCAATTAGAAGAGAAGGTATTAAATTACGTTAATATTCTTTATTAATTCCCTCTGTAATTGGCATGATTTTCTGTTTCTGGGAAGAATTAGGCTCCCTTATCACAAAAATTTAAGAGGATTTCTTTAATATGAGTTGCATTAACCGCATGGGTATAACTCAGCTATAATATTTTCTTACACTGTTTTGACAGCAAAAATAATCTCCAAGAGAAATTTCTGAACCATTTCAAGGAAAGCACACGAAGAGCCTTCTCTTAAGCTCTGATTAGCTTGGTCCTGCAAAGGAGCAGAAGGGAGGGAACAAAAAGTTGTGTAGAGCAGACGCTGTTCGGAGTTAACTCACGCGTTTAACTCGTATAGTATCGTCCAAAAAAAAAATAATGTCGTGACACACTCCTACAATTCATACACTCATTCTTTTTTTTTTATTNGCCAAGAGAACCCATGCCACATATGGGAGGCTTCATGCTCAAGGTCTTCCTGTCCTTGATCTCTACCGCATTGGCCCGGTTTGTGTTACTATAACCAAATAACCGAGGCTGGGTAACTTATGAAATAAAGAGGTTTGTTTTGGTTCACGCTTTTGAGTGTGGTTAATGGCCTTTTGCTGGCAGAGTCCTGGGGCTATAGCAGGACTCTGGTGGAGACACAAAAGCATATATATGTATGTATGTATATATATATATATATATATATATATATATATAGTGTATGTGTGTGTGTGTGTGTGTGTGTGTGTTCATCCACTGGAGCCTGGCCAACCAACTAGCAGTCTCACCCTTAAATAAGACCAAATCTTCCCTTTCTAGCAATCATTGGTTCTTTAAGAAGCGCTGGGGTTTCATACCCACTTCTCCACATCTCTGCTGGTATTCTGTCTGGCTCGAGCTTATGTGACACTTGTGTGTGTTGCCAGCACTGCTGTGAGTTCATATGAGTAACTGACCAGCTGTCTGGAAATCTCTCTTTCCTTGTGCCATCCGTCTCCTCTGGCTCTTACTTTCTTTCTACCCCATCTTCTGCATTAATCCCCAAGCGTAGGAAGGCAGAGCTTTGAGATAGGTGTCCTATTCAGGGGTAAGCCGTCTGAAGCCTCTTATTCTTTCAACATCACCCAGCTGTGGTTCTCTATTAAGCTCCTTTTTAAAAAAAAAAGTATGATGAAAGATTAGGAACTAGTACTTTTGGGTTTGTGTGTATCAGAAAAGATCAGTCAGGGCATTGGGAGTGCTGGAAGCATGTGTTTTATTTGGGTTGCAGCCTGGTCTAGTGAGCTCAAGTCTCAAAATATGGACTCCAAAGGGAAGTGAAACCTCTTTTCTACTTTAGGCATGGGGTTATAGTGAGAAGGAAACTTACGAATTGATTGTTTGTCAGCAATAGTCGCCTATTATTTTCACATCTTATGTGCTCTAAAAATCTAGATTTTCACAGTACATGGGAACTGTGAAAAGGATTATTCTCTATTCAGAACCAAATATAATACTAAAGTCTCCTTAAGCTATGCACTTAAGCAAAATATATTAATACAGGAGCTCTGACATAAGCAATGGATTATTCTACCAAGGAGATGTTGGCCAGGGGATCCAAGCCCCCACAAAAGGTAAAAGCTCCTTGTCTCTAAACTGCGATACCTGCAAGAAGAGAGGCGATAAGGCCCTGCTGTCGAAGACCTGACGTTAACATGGGAAAGATGTATTGAGACCACACATGCAAGTGTACAGATGGTCTCTGGAATACCAGAGAGTGTTACCAAAGGCCACTAAACCAATAAAGCAAATATGGGTCTCCTTGAGTCAAGCAAGACTCCTCCATCAGCACCAGCTACACCTCACCTGCCTGGAAATACTGTGCAGCAGAGGCAGCCATATGCCTGTATATCCCAAATCTAATTGGCTCTCTCCTTGGAGGAATAACCACAGCTGATGCCACAAGCTTACATCCTCTAATGGTTAGGAGATGTTATAAGCCACAGTAAGACCCTGTCTTATTTAACGGAAAAAAAGGTAATTCATGGATTAACATACCATCCAAACATGTGAGTTTATACCAAAGTAACCTAACATAACAATTAGTACTGTTTAAATACCTATATATCCAAAGGCCACTAAACCAATAAAGCAAATATGGGTCTCCTTGAGTCAAGCAAGCTCCTCCATCAGCACCAGCTACACCTCACCTGCCTGGAAATACTGTGGCAGCAGAGGCAGCCATATGCCTGTATATCCAAACCTAATTGGCTATTGGCTCTCTCCTTGGAGGAATAACCACAGCTGATGCCACAAGCTTACATCCTCTAATGGTTAGGAGATGTTATAAGCCACAGCAAGACCCTGTCATAAACAGAAAAAAATGTAACTCGTGGATTAACATACCACCAAACATCTGTGTCTATACCAAAGTAACCTACAATAACTATTAGTACTGTTTAAATACCTATATATTAATTGCTTGTGCTTCATTAGTAAGATCGAAAGGTTATTCCTGAAACAACTGTCAGCCCATGAAAGGAAACAGCCAGAATTGACCAGAGTCCAAGACAACAGCTCCAGAGAAAGTAGACTGTTTTTGCTTTTCATCCACCTGTGCCCCTTTTCTAAGCCTAGGGAACAATCTGCAGAAGAGGGGGCGTGGTAATATGTAAGGGCTGCGATTGGGGTGAATGGTGAAACTAACAGCAATATAGTCTGACATCTTATTTGATCAACTTGATTGAACATAACAAGCCCCCCCCTGCTGGATGGTGGGACCCATGGGCTGTGTGGGTTTGGGCACAACTTCTTGCAAATTGGTTTTACATGAAGGATGCTTGTACTCATAAATTATCACTTATTGCTAAAAAATGAAAGGAAAACCGAGAGAAAGATGCAGGACAGTTATAGCAGAGTGCATGATCTGGGATGGGGTGGGGTGGGGTGGGGGGAAGGGAAAGGGAAATATGCCTGAACTGAATTGGAAAATGATGTATGAAATACACAATGCATCAATAAAAAACAAAACAAAACAAAACAAAAATCTAGATTTTCACATATGGAAGAGAACATAGACAGTTTATCTCCCTGAATCTGGCTTAGCTACCTTAACATGATGGTTTCTGGTTCCATCCATTTTCTTGTAAATGATTTCATTTTATCCTTTATGGCTGAAAACTTCATCATGTATACACATGACATTCTCTTTATCCACTCATCTGATGATTGACGTGCATGCTGATTTGTAGCTTGGTCATTGTGAATAGTGTTGCAGTAAAAAGCTACAACCAGTTGTAGCTAGACCACAGTTCAAGGACTCTCTTTTACTGGTCTGAGATAGACCTAATAGAAACTGATGGCCAGTTAAACAGGAAACACAGAAGCTGGGGAGATGGCTCAGTTGGTAAAGTACTTGCTGCCCAAGCTCAAGGACCTCATTTGGATCCTCACCATTTATGTAAAAAGCCAGGCAGACTGGTGCGTGCACACTTGTAACCCCAGCATTTAGGGAGGTCCATAAAGGAGGAACCCCCCAGGCTTAAAGGCTAGCCAGTCTAGGCAAATCAGTGAGTTCGAAGTTCAATGAGAGACCCTACCTCAAAAATTAAGGTGGCGTGCTGTAATTGATAGTATTAATTGTCAATCTGACAATTTCTAAAATTACCTAAGAATCATGAGGGTTCTCCATGGGCGTGTCTGTGGGAGATTGTCTCTTGTTTCCTTAATTGATGTGAGAAGACCCAGCTTGAAGCACTGTCCCCTGGGTTTAGGTCATGCATTTTATGGGGGGAAGCTGAGCAGCAGGCATCCATGCATTTACTCTGTGCTTTTAACTATGAATGTGACTAGCTGCTTTGAGTTCCCTCCTGCTTTGATTTCTTCAAAACAATGAACTGTAACCTGGAATTGCAAGCCAAATTTTTATTCCCTCCATTGCCTTTTGTCGGTGTTTTTATCACAGCAATTGAAATGAAACTAAGACAAGAGCAGTTGAGGGAGACACAGAAAACACAGAGGCCCTCTCTTTTTCCTTTACATCTATTACTTTTTTCTCAGAAATGGATTCTAGCATCTCTTCCAAATTTTAAATGGTTACAAAGCAATGAATATCCATCAACAATCATGAAACAATGAAAGACTAGAGCAAATAAATCAAAATTGTATATGGAGAGTTTAGCCCGCTCCCTCTCCCAGCCCGGAGAGCAGATACCTCCTCCATGTCACTGCTCCTCACCTCGGTAAGCAAGCAGAGATGTGCTGTTTAAATGACACATCCAGATTAATTTGTGTGATGAATGAAAAGAGGCGTGAGACATGTCAGGTCACTAAGATGGTTATGTTTTTGCGCTCTTTATAAATTACTCCTGTGTCCCACGAGACAGTGCCAGGTTAACTCACAGATGCCTCTGATTCATATGGCAAAGGAGAGAACAAATCACCCTTTTGCTGAGTCCAGTTAGACAGATTATGAGAATGTCTACAGGACCAGGAATGCTCACCCTTACAAAAGCAACACAGGAATATTACAGGCCATTTATAGGGCTACAGCTTTCCAAGGCTTCTTGTCAGAAACAAAAAGAAAAGAAGAACCCATACATCTTGCCAACTGAAAGGTGGCTATTGATACCTAGGTATCGCTGGTTGCAATTAACTCTGCCCCCATGGACCCAAGAATCACCCCCTAGTGGCCTTCTCCCTCCAGCCAGGCCTCCCCCTCCTAAAGGTTCCAGAGTCTCAAAAACAGCATCGTCAGATGAGAAACAAACATGGACCTGTGAGGGACATTCTATATGGAGTTTTCAGGGAACTATTAGTATAGATTATTATAGATATACTAACAAAGATATTATAGATATACTAATAAAGATTCGTATAGATCTTTGTCACCTGGCTACCTTGCAGACTAGACTCTCCATGGGGCAGCAACTGTGTCTATGTTTCTCATCATAGTGTGCTCAATGCCTGGCAAAAACATAGGCTATATTAGACACTAAATTACTATTTTTGTAGGAGGGAGTAGGAGAGAGGAATAGAAGCTCCAGTTTAAAATGTGCTCCAATAGAAGAGAAGGTATTAAATTACGTTAATATTCTTTATTAATTCCCTCTGAATTGCATGTTTTCTGTTTCTGGGAAGAATTAGGCTCCCTTATCACAAAAATTTAAGAGGATTTCTTTAATATGAGTTGCATTAACCTGGGTATAACTCAGCTATAATTTTTCTTACACTGTTTTGACAGCAAAAATAACTCAGAGAAATTTCTGAACATTTCAAGGAAAGCACAGAGAGCTTCTTAAGTGTCCTGCAAAGGAGCAGAAAGTGTTCCAAATAATGGTGACACACTTCAATTCATCTTCATCTTTTTTTATTTTTTGTTTATTTTTTATGTGTATGAATGTACTGTCTGCATGTAGGTCTGTGCACCCATGTCGTGCAATGCCGCGGAGGTCAGAAGAGGGTGTTGGATTCCCCTGGAACTGGAATTAAAGATGGTTCTCAGCCACCATGTGGGTGCTGGGGATCAAACCCGGGTCCTCTGCAAGAGTAGTCGGTGCTCTTAACTGCTAGGCCATCTCTCCAGCCCCCATCTTCATATTTTAAGCATAATTTTCATATATGAAGAGGTACAGAATAAGTATATAGCTCGGGAACTTGGACAGACATTTATTTATATGAAGACAAATACAAATGAAAAAAATAAGCTTTGTTCTCCCTGTAGAAAGTAAGGACCATTTTCTTTTTTTTTATTTTTTAAATTTTATTTATTTTTGTATGTGTATGAATGTACTGTCTGCATGTAGGTTTGTGCACCTGTGTCGTGCAATGCCACAGAGGTCAGAAGACAGCGTTGGATTCCCCTGGAACTGGAGTTAAAGACGGTTCTCAGCCGCCATGTGTGTGCTGGGGATCGAACCCGGGTCCTCTGCAAGAGCAGTCGGCATTCTTAACAGCTAGGCCATCTCTCCAGCCCCCAATTTATTTTTTATGTGTATGAATGTACTGTCTGCATGTAGGTTTGTACATCCGTGTCGTGCAATGCCGCGGAGGTCAGAAGAGAGTGTCAGATTCCCCTGGAACTGGAGTTAAAGACAGTTCTCAGCCACCATGTGGGTGCTGGGGATCGAACCTGGGTCCTCTGCAAGAGCAGTCAGTGCTCTTAACCACTAGGCCATCTCGCCAGCCCCAGGACCATTTTCTTAGAACATTTATTTTCAAAAACATGTATAGTTGGGGATGGAGAGATGGTTCCGAGGTTAAGAATGCATACCATTCTTGCAGAGAACCCATGCTTGGTTGTTAGCACCCATATCTGGCTGTTCACAACTATCTGTAACTCCAGCTCCAGGGGATCTGACACCCACTTCTGGTTTCCAAGGGTACTGCACTGAAGTACACACACACACACACACACACACACAGAATTAAAAAATAATAAAGACAAGTCTTTTTAAAAAGCACGTATAGTGCCAGGTGTGGTGGCACATGCCTTTAATCCCAGCACTCAGGTGCCAGAGGCAGGCAGATTTCTGTGAGTTCAAGGCCAGCGTGGTCTACATCGTGAGCTCCAGGCCAGCTGAGACTAAAGGGAGACCCTGCCTCAAAAAGACAACAAAAAAGCATGTATAATTAGTTATTCCTTGGTATCTGTGGGTGATTGGTTCCCAGATCTCCCAACCAGGCCCCAAATAAAATCTGCAAATGAAGTTCTGTCTACAAAATGATGTCATATTTGCATATATTCTATCCTTGACTTCCCTTATACTTTAAGTCATTACAGGATAATTTAAAACACCTAATATGATGTCACTACTATGTAAATAGCTGTTCTGGTGTGTTGTTTGGAGAACTGTGACAAAACAAGCTGTGTGCATGTTCAGATTTTTCTTTCCAAATATTTTCCATACATGGTTGTTCAAATGCCGTAAACCCACAAAGGAAGAGCCAACAAGTGGTGAGTCCTTTCTGTTCTTTCAAATGTATGGAACTCTTTTTAAAACCTAATTAAGCCTTTTTCCATATGATGACCCAAAGATGTTTTTCCAGAACTAGGGAGCCATGTATTCAAAACATAATCCTCATGGAAGGTAGCACTCCACCTACCACTCCCTGTGGAAGGTGAGAGTCTGACTCCAAGTCGGAGCTGACACCAAGTTACCGAACTGCCTCCTATCATGGACCTGTGAGGTGTTTGTTTTCCCCTTAGATAAAACCAATTATCAAACTCAGATGGTCGCCCCAATTACTATCTGAACCCCAGATGAACTACATGAGATGAATGTTTCTACAGATCTCTCTCTCTCTCTCTCTCTCTCTCTCTCTCTCTCTCTCAACTGTTTATCTTGAGGACATGCATGAGATGGATTGCATCTGCTGAGCTGAATGAAAGAGAGGTGTCTCCCTGTCTTTGTAATCTCCTAGCAGACTACTCACAATGCACACCACACTCTGGTTCAATGTTTCTTCAGTAGTGAAACTGTCCTTTCTCTTCTACCTTTTAGTCCACTGTTCTTCCTCTTCTGTCTTTCTGAGTTGGGAGGACATTTTGGTTTTAATTATGTTTCCCCTATGAGCACCAACTTCACTGAGACATAGAACATTCCCCCACCCTAGAAGGTGCCAGGTGCTCTTTTGAAATGAGTTCTCAATTCTCCACCAAGCAACCACTGATATTCTTTCTAGTGCCATAGGCAAGTCCCACCTATTATAGAACTTCCTATAAGTTCCTATAAGACTCACATAGTATCTATTCTTCTGCAAATGTCGTTGAGATCTATCCATGTTGTCACATGTTACAGTAGAACGTTCCCTGAAAGAACAGTGTACCATTTGTTCATGGACGGACATGTTGGCTGCTTTCAATTTGGGACTATTATAAATACAACTTCTATGAATATTCATGTATTTCCATTTTACTTTCACCTTGGAAAAATACCTAAGAATGGATATTTTGTGTCTTATAAGAGTATGTGTTTAAAAATAATAAACTGATCTACCTTTTCAAAATGGTTGTATCACTTTAGGCCTCCATTCCACTGCTTTCCTATCTTCTCCAATCCTCGATGTATTTGTTTGCTTGCTTGCTTGCTTGTTTTGAGATGGAGGATCTTATTATGTAGCCCAGGCTAGCCTTGAACTAAAAATATTCTGCTCCCTTTACCTTCTAAGTGGGTGGCCACCAAACCCAGCTCATGTTAAATATTTTAATCTTAAACATTCCAATAAATTTTCATCTTATGGCTCTAGTTTGCATATTTCTACCAGGAGGATATTAGGCATCTGATTACATAAGAGAATGTCTGAAGGATGCTTTGGGGCAAGTCATGTGGGGGTCTGTTTTCAGGGGAAACAAAGTAACACTAGGAACCAAAAGTAGCAGGCCTGGTTTAGGGAGAAAGAATGAGTCTCTGTCCTCAAATCATTTTCTACCTCAGCAATGTAGAAAGACCTTGAAACCTAGGAGAATGGACACTAAAGAATAAGCCCTGTATTCCAGCCATAATTGAAAGGCCTTTGCTTGAACTCACTCATGTGGTCACTACAGCAACATAGAGACAAAGTTTAGTTAGCACCTCAGTTTACCAGGTGAGCTTATCCAAGATGCTAATACAATAAGCACTCTGGCTCCAGCAAACCCTCCTAATTGGCAGCAGTACAATCTGTGTGCTTTGGACCAACTTCTGTCTTTTTTAAGACCAATGATTTAGAGATGAGGAAAGGTACCAAGGCTAAAAAATGTGAAAATCTGTGACCCAACTTCATTTACTTGGTATACCAGTTACTTTTCTCCTTGCTGTGACAAATGCCTGATGCAACCAGCTTAAGGAAGGCATGGCAGAAGGAGGGAGGCAGTTGTTCACATCACATCTGCAGTCAAGAACCAGAGAGAAATGAAAGCTTGTCCTCAGCCCATTTTTTTCCCTTTTATGCATCTCAGAACCCCAGCCCTTGGACAATGCCACCCACATTCAAGGTAAGTCTTCCCACTTCACTGAACTCAATTTAGAACCTCCTTCACAGACATATGCACAGTCTCCTAGGTGACTCTAGAACCTGTCATATTGGCAATCAATAGCCACCATCACACGTGGTACGTAGATGCTCTGAGCTTTGAACATGGATATATCTCAGTTTGACCCAATGCTCCTTCTCTGACTTCCTACCAGAGAGCCCAGCATCTCTAGACAATTCTGGAGAAGAACAAGGACATTTTATGGCTGCTTTTCTCCATATCAGACACCGATAATCTAAACCCAAGTCACAGCTCAACATCAGGAAAGGAGAAATAGGAAGAGGTGTCCAGATTTGGGGGAGGATAGAAACAGACAGGGGTTTTACCATGATAGGTCCCGCAGATACAGAAATAACTGAAACCTATTTCTACCACTATGCTGGATTGGCCTTGGAGGGGGAGTTACCAATTTTATTTCACAAACTGCTTTAGAGAACAGACAAGTTTAGTGTTATCAGTTTTCTTTTTTATTATTTTTAGGCAGTTTTCATCTTTTTACAGCATACGCTGTTTGTAGTTTTGTCTGTAATAAGATAAATGATAGAAATGTTGGCCTTTGGGAAAAAAAGATTAAGATTCTGGAAGTTTCCTTACGCCTATTCAAAGGCATTGTGAGTGTGCATCATGGGGAAGTTGAAGGTGTATCAGCTTGAGGGAGGGCAGTGGAACAAACTACAGTGACATGTGTGGATAGAAAGAAGTGCTAACTGCCTATGAAGGTGTTCCTACATTGCGTTAATTGGTGTGGGGAGACCTATCCTCAATGTAAGCAGCACCCTCCCATGGGGTGCGGCTCGGGCTTGCAAAAAAAAAGGAGACAACTATCTGAGCACTAGTCTCTCTCTCTCTCTCTCTCTCTCTCTCTCTCTCTCTCTCTCTCTCTTGACTATGGCTGCCTCTCGCTCCTGCAGCCATGCCCTCCCACCATAATGGACTACACCTTCAGACTATGAATGAAAATAAACCCTTCCTTAATTTGTTTTTGTCAGGTATTTGATCAAAGCAACAAGAAAAGTAAATAATATACTGACTTAGAAAATGACAACAATTTAACATTTTTTAAAGAACTAATACCAATTCTTCATGAACTACTACAAAAAAAATTGAAGAGGAGACAACTTTTTTAGAAAATAAAAGGTTAAGGTATCATCAATTTGATCCTCTAATGACTCTCCCAAAGGAAAAATGTCTTGATAAATAAGCAAGCTCCTATTAAACAACAGAAGTCACTTGCTCTCAGATCAACTGAAAATTCCCATCTTCCCAGCTTTCAGGGCTTAGGTTAGGTCATTTTCCAACCCTACTTCTGTCACCTATAAGATGAAAGTCATAATGGCTCCTGTCAAATCAGTGATTCAATACCCAAAGAAGAGCTGTTAAAGCAATTAACACTTGCCCTGGTGAGATGGCTCAGCTGGTAAAGGCTGCCAAGCCTTACAATCTGAATTCAATTTCTGGAACCCATGTGGTAAAAGGAAAGAACCAACTCCCTCAGATTGTCCTCTGACCTCCACATGCATGCCATGTACACACCACACACACACACACACACACACACACACACACACAAGGAGGGTGAGAGAAGAGAGAATAAATAAATGTACTAATGTAAAAGCAATGAGCACTTGAACATAACCTGAATGAAGGATGAGCCTAAGGAAACCTAAAACAATGGAATAGAAGAACATGCCCAGCCCCAGGGATAGATAGCATGTGCAAAGGCCCTGAAGAAGGAAAGGGTTTAAGTGTTCAAAACCCCAGATCTCAGGAGGGGAGAGAAAGCTAGCTTAAAGTCAGGTCAAACAGGACTTTTATGACAAAGCAAAGAATTGAGTTTTATTTCAGGGATAATGGATAGTTTATAAAGGGCCTTAAAGGGTGTTAATGAGAGAAAATGCCATAATTTGATTGATCAAAAGTAAACATGAGAGAACCGGCTTGCCAATAGAACTTGTTCAACAGCTGGGGGTGGAAAGGCGAGGTGTGTGTGTGTGTGTGTGTGTGTGTGTGTGTGTGTCCAGTCTGGCCCCAAGCACAAATCACTGCTGAAAGACTCACAAGAGTGTTTTCTCCATGCCACTGTCTCCAGGGACCACTGACTCAGACACTGGGTGATCTTTTCCTTCCCTACGCTCACTTGGCTGCTTTTATTGCTGAGACAAACTATGCAAGAAGTTACTAGTAAGGGCGGGAAACCTAGAGGCAATCCACCCACTCCGAAAGTCATAGAGTCCTCTGGGGTTGGTGGTAGGAGGGCCCTTCCCCTCATCCAATGATAGCATCAGACATGAGACCCATTCATTGAGGACCTACTAGGCTCTGGGTGCATCATGAAGCAATGAAGATGGTTTCTTTCAACTTTCCGACCATTCTTGAAGGGAGGCATTTTCTTCCCATTTTATGCAGATTCAGAGAGTAAGTTGTCTTAGGTCACATGGCTACTCGGTGGCGGAACTAGGGCTCAGACTTCCTGCTTTTAAGGCTGTACCTCGTGCTGTGCTTCCCATGCGTCCCCCTCCACTGTTCTGTAGATGAAGGCAACAAAGGCAAGAACACAGAGGCAATTATTTCATACCACATGGCGGTGTATTTTTTTTTATGTGTATGAATGTACTGTCTGCATGTAGGTTTGTGCACCTGTGTGGTGCAATGCTGCGGAGGTCAGAAGAGGGTGCCGGATTCCCCTGGAACTGGAGTTCTCCTGGAATTGGAGTTACAGACGTAAGCCACCATGTGGGAGCTGGGGATCGAAACCGGGTCCTCTGCAAGAGCAGTCGGTACTCTTAACCGCTAGGTGGTGTATTTTTAAAAGCTTTTTTGTCACAGAGGGTAAAATTTGGCCTCACACAATGTTTGTAACTCAGAGGGTGGGGCATGTTGACCTTGAAGCTTCCATCCAGTTGGAAGTTCAGAGATTGTCTCTATGATCATTTATGGGAAAAAAAAACTACAAAGACAGTTATTTAAATAAACCAACCAACTCAATATACACTAAGTCACCCCTTTTTGTGCTGGGACTTAGGAACCAGAAAAGATTCATATATGGTTGGCCTTGGGAGTCCAAAAGAACAGATCTACTATTGCACATGAAATAACTATAAAATCCCAGTGAGGTGTAAGAAATAATGACCTGAAAGATAATGGTCAGCAGGCAATGACATATAGTGACTCCTTGGGAGGTAGAGGACAAAGCAGTTCAGTTTGTGAATTTCCCTGTCGTGACAGATTCTCTGGGAAGACATTGAAGAAGGGGAGAGTCAGGAAAGGCTTTTCAGACTGACAGAGCAGATGAATCAGGTCTTCAAGGCCTGGTGTGTTACATATTTTTCTCATTGTTGTGACAAAATGACAGACAAAAGCAACTTAAGGAAGGAAGGAAGGTTTGATTTGGGCTCGTGGTTTAAGACGGCTTCATGGCAAAGTAGGCAAGGTGGTGGGAAAGTGAGGCAGCTGCTCAGTCAGAAAATAGGGCCAGAGTATAAGGCTCAAGGCCCACCCCCAGTGGCCCACTTCCTACAGAAGAGCTCCACCTCCTAAAAGGTCAATTGCCCTCCAAATGTGCAAGCGCAGAGACTGTGAGGGACATTTCACATTTAAACCACACTGCCAAGGAGGGCAAAGGAGTTTGCAGAGCAGCGAAGCAAAGAGAAAAGAGTCTGCAGAGGATCCTTCAAGTGTCTAGCGGGCTACAATCACCTGAGCTAGGAGGAAGAACCTTCCAAAAGGCTGAGAGAAAACGGTGCCTGGGACTCAGGCAGGGCTGGGACTGTGCTTGTTTCTAGCATTAAATGGGTGGAGACTTTGGGTACAGTTCCTTAGAAGGGTCTTGCCTTAGTGTTGATACTATTGCAAATCTCAGAACAGTAAGAGACAAGGCTCTTTGACAAAATGAGGATTGTAAGCATTTGCCTTCTTGCCATACAGACTGGTACAAAGATCAGGAAGAAGTAGAGGAAGGGCAAAACATTACCTCATGTAAAATCTTAGCAAACAATTTCCTTTCTGGCTTGACCTAGAACAAAGATGGCTTTCTGAAAACCAAATAACAGCTTCAGAAGGTGAATCACAAACCCAGTCATTCACATTATATCTGGAACAACTTTTCCCAGGGCTTCACAGAAATCTTCATCAATAGAAGACGAAATAAACTCCAGGTGATTCTACCTGTTTTCCCTCACACACACTTCAAAGAAAAAACTGCATATAGGTGAATGCTTTCCCAATAGTCTTCTCGACGCATGGCTCTAAACAGAACACAATGTTAGAAATACTAATTAATCACCATCAAAAGACATTTTTCTTGAGGCTGGAGAGATGGCCTAGCGGTTAAGAGCGCCAACTGCTCTTGCAAAGGACCTGGGATCGATCCCCAGCACCCACATTGCGGCTGAGAACCGTCTTTAACTCCAGTTCCAGGAGAACTCCAGTTCCAGGGGAATCTGATGCCCTCTTCTGACCTCCGTAGCATTGCACGACACAGGTGCACAAACCTACATGCAGACAATACATTCATATACATAAAAAAAGACATTTTTTCCCCTTTGGCCATTCTTTTTAAGTTGAACTTAGAGTACACATAGCATCAAAGTAACAAATGAAACTTGTGATACCAAAAGAAAGCATTAAAATACAGTGATACTTTAACATAGAAATTCCATTTTTCTCTAACTTGTATTGCTTATATGCATACATACATACATACATACACACACATATCACCTGAGTTGGAGGATGGAGGATTTTTTTTACCAAAAGATGTCATATTTTTCCCAAGGAAGTGCTTGAAGGTTCCTCCTTGGCAAACCCAAACAACCATCAATCCTGCCCCCATGCTCCACACTGGGGTTCCTCCCCACATGGTCACCCAAATGAGGTCCAGCAAGCACGTGTGTCCTGTCTTGATCTTCCTGTACTGGCCTCCATGACACAGTCTGGGTAGTCCACAATGGCAGTCTACAATCTGAAGAGGCTGAAATCCCAGTAGCTGCTCAGTCCACCAGCTGGATATCTCAGTAGTCCCCATCTGGCATTGAAGGTTTGGAGGATTCTCAAGTTTTATATCTGAAGTACAATTTCTCAGAACTTACTGATTATTTATTTCTGGTTATACTTTCCTTTTGGATGCTTAAGGCCACATAGTTAGCCCAGATTAACCAAGGTTTTTGTTTTCTCAAGGTCAGTTGAGGATCTGGTCCTCAAGGTTCACTCAGGGTTTTTTTTTGGGGGGGGGAGCCCCTGGCTCCTTTTGGCTTTTCAATCACCAGTTCCATCCACTCAAGGACATAGTCTGGTCTTGCTAGACCAGGCTTCCCTTTTTGAAGCATGAGCAGACTTTCCTCTTTATAGACTGCACACTGGCTGAAGTCCCATTTGTGGATATCCAAGACCTCCCTGCACAGGAAGACTGGTGACTCATATTTGCAGGACATTTCAAGAGATGCCCCCATGCATAAGTCCCCTGACTAAGGTTGAGGTAACCTCTGAGGTCAAGGAACAAAGTTATCCCTTAGGTCCCTTGGTCAAATTGGTATGGGTATTAAGTATGGTCATTAAGCACCCAGAAAGGCTAAGTCACACCAGCCTGATACATCACACTTATACTAAAACTGTATCTTCTGAAAACAATGTGTTATTTCCATATCAGATTTCTTGATTCACCTTTTTTCCATTTTAACTTTATGTTACTCTAAAATATGTATACCTGCCCACCATCATATACCAAAAATCCATAGTCTGAAAGTAAATGGTAAGTTCGTTCTAGAACCTAAGGATTCATAAGAGCATAGTTGTGTTCAGATTGTGAGGAATATAACATTAATGTTGTTCAATTTGCCTTACAACTAGATACTTGGTGCTAGCATCCACAGGGATACCATTAGTCTTTTTCAGCTCTCTTCACAATAGAGAAGAGCTGTAACCAAACCAAGTGCCCCTCAACCGACGAGTGGTTAGAGAAAAGGTGGCACATCTACACAATGGAGTTCTATGCAGTGGTAAAGAATGATGATATCATGAAATTTGCAGGTAAATGGATGGATCTAGAAGATATTATGTTAAGTGAAGTAACACAGTCCCAGAAAGACATTTTTCTTTTAATTCAACAGATCTCCAAGAATTAGCTATGTTCTGAAGGACTGACAGAGGAAATAATAAAAGGAAATAAAGGTTTGCTGTCAAAATAGGGGGCAGACTCCTAGTGAGTAACAGGAAACCCTGGGATCATCTGTGGATGTGAAATGTTAGAGCTCTGACTAGGGTCCTTCCACAGAGCCAGGTGTTTGGTGCCATGCCTGTGGCCCAAATCCACAAAAGACATCACCACTTGATCAAGGCACTCTGCTGATAAGCCAGACTGACAACTTATTACAGAGAAAACATCTATCAGAATGCCCCCTTCTGTTGTATTGAATCTAAACTCAAATAGTTCCCATGTCCAAAGTATTTGAGCTGATTTCATCATGTTTAATTCTGCAAGACAGATATCTGTCTTCTTGTTTCCTTTGGCCAACTATTTTCCACTACATATCCACCTACTTTCTACCACCATCACCACTATCATCACCATCATCACCATCAGGGTATCGAACCCGGGTCCCTCTGTAAGAGCGGTCAAGCGCTCTTAACCGCTAGCCTCTCTCCAGCCCCCCAGCTTTTCTTATAATGCTTACACAGTTGCTACTTTTAAAGAGAACCTTCTATGGGCTGAGAGATGGCCTAGCGGTTAAGAGCACTGACTGCTCTTGCAGAGGACCCGGGTTCCATCCCCAGCACCCACATGGCAGCTGAGAACCGCGTAACTCCAGTCCAGGAGAAGCTCAGTTCCGGGGGAATCCAACACCCTCTTCTGACCTCCGAGGCAATTGCACGACATGGGTGCACAAACCACAATGCAGACAGTACATTCATACACATAAATAAATAAATAAAATTAAAAAAAATAGAGAACCTTTCATATATTACATAAATGTTCTTGTCAGTTACTTTTATACTGACAGATAGGTCTTGATCCAAAATACTTTGAGGATGAGTAAGAATAGTAAAATAGAACCAGATATGCTAGTTGACTATATCTTAAACTAATTATTAGCAAGTGATAAGCCAAAAAAATGTAATTTGGGGCACTGTTGCTAGAGTAAATTGAACAAGATGGCAACTGACGTATTTTGTATGACATTTTGCTGGCCTCCTTTATCTGCAAACCTTGAAGAATTGTATGTTTTATTATGAATGCAAGTATAGCATTCTGTCCTGTTAGGAAAGAGTCCATGCTAGAGGCACTCAGTTGTGGTTCTAAATAGGGAAGCTGGTGGAGCTTCTCTCAGAGGAACAGGAGAAACAACAGCATGTTGCGAATGAGAACTGCCAGAAATAGTGGTGGGGAATGGAACTCCCACAAATAACTAGGCACCAGGAGCAGCATCTTAAGAACTGGAGAGTTCTTTATTCTCAGGTTCCGAGCAGAGGTGAACTAGTATTGAAGAAAAACAAATTAATGTTAACAAACCAACCGATTTAAGAAGGTTAATTCATGCAGAAATTGTGGACTATACATACTATCAGTCTAGATCATAGCCTCAAATTTTTAAAAGGCCACAATCATAATTATGAAATTGCTAGATCAAAGTATAAATCAAATTCTTATTGATATAGAAATAAAAAGTATGTCGGCCGGGCATGGTGGCACACGCCTTTAATCCTAGCACTTGCAGGTGGATCTTTGTGAGTTCAAGGCCAGCCTGGTCTACAGAGCAAGTTCCAGGACAGCTGGGGCTACAGGGAGACCCTGTCTCAAAAAAGACCAAAAAAAAAAAAAAATGTCGGAATAAAATATGGAGTGAATGTAGTATAGGTTTCTGTGAAAGATTAAAAGGCTACCTAACTCTGAAATCCATGCCTGCAGTGCTCTAAAAAGCTACTTTAGTCCTAGCACTCTGGAGGCAGAGGCAGGCGGATCTTTGTGAGTTCAAGGCCAGCCTGGTCTACAGAGTGAGTTTCAGGACAGCTGGGGCTACAGGGAGACCCTGTCTCGAAAAGACCAAAAAAAAAAAAATGGCTACTGGGGAATTTTGGCAAAGTTTTAGATACTTAGCTTTCCCTTAACCTGCATATTCCATGTCATTGGATGTAGTCAACCTCAGATATAAAATATCATTTATTAAAAAGTTGTATTTGGGGGTAGGGATATAGGTCTGTGATAGCTTGTTTAGCATGTGTAGAACCTCTGGGTTTCTTCCCAACACCATTAAAACAAATAGTTTTTGATTTTCTACTAAACTTTTTTATGCTGTCACTATTCCCTAAATAATACAGTATAAGAACTATTTACATAACAGATTTTAAATATTGTAAGTAATCTAAACATGGTGTAAAGTATACAGAAAGGTATGCCTGAGTTATATATAAATAACTATGTCACTTTACATACAGAACTTGATTTGGAAGTCTTGGAACCAGTTCTCTACAGACACCATTGGGTGAATGTAGTTCCTAGCAGCATATGTTTATCCCAAATTATAGATACTGAAGGGATCTTCCTGTTGCCATTTTAAGTGTTCCTCCAAGAGCCCTCCTTTCCTGACCAAGAGATTAATGCCTTAAAATTTCACTTTTGTATGACAGCTCAGAATGAAGCTAAAAGAAAATGTCTTATAAATTTGACTCAACCAATTTATAGATTTCTGTAATACTGGAATAAATAAGAGTTGTAAAAGTCAGTGCTCCCTTTTAATGAGCTTAGTCTTAATATAGATACATAATCACATAACTGAAAACTGTTAACTACCTTACAAAATCCAAGCACTTTATACCTCACAAAAAAAAAAACAGTTGGGGGGCTGGAGAGATGGCCTAGCGGTTAAGAGCGCCGACTGCTCCTTACAGAGGACCCGGGTTCGATCCCCAGCACCCACATTGCGGCCGTAGAGACCTCGTTGACTCCAATCCAGGAGAACTCCAGTTCCAGGGGAATCCGAGACCCTCTTCTGACCTCCGCGGCATTGCACGACGCGGTGCAACAGACCTGCATCAGCAACAGTACATTGATACACATACCGAAATAAAAAAAAAAAAAAAAAAAAAAACGGAGGGCTGTCATCTCATGCGTTTTAAGAGTGCCGACTGCTCTTGCCAGATGACTCGGGTTTGATCCCCAGCACCCCATGGCACTGGCGGGCTAAGAACGTCTTTAACTCCAGTTCCAGGGGAATCCGACGCCCTCTTCTGACCTCCGCTGGCATTTGCACGACCAACGGGTCACCAACCTACATGCAGACAGTACATTTTATACACATATGAAAATAAAAAAAAATTAAAAAAAAAAAGTTGGAGTGGCTAGTCAAAAGTTGCTTCAGGAGGTGGCTTTTTTAGTTGAAAAGTAGGTAGAATTTAGTATTTCAGAGCAAAAGAATTGAGGGAAAGGGAGTAGTACAGTTAGAGGAAAAGTATTATGGATTGTATATGTAAGTAGAATAAGAATGGTTGCATTTGATTGGCATATAATGTGAAGACCACAGAGAAGGAAAATTGAATGGACCAAAAGTACTAGAAAGTACTGAATTAGGCAATGGAGATAAGGAATGGTTATCAGAAAGTAGGAATTAAGATTTTACAACTCATGGGTTATCATAAAGAAGCACCCAAACTTGACTCCAAAGTATCAAAAACCCAACTGAGGAATGCTCATACTGTTTTTGAAGTATTTGTACAAAAATTAGGATAGAAAGGAAAACATGAGGCTTTATGGTTGTAGGTATTTTATGGATTTGTTGCAGGCTGGTTGAAATATACTGATGTGCACACCTGAGTAGAAAAATAAGAAATTGGATTTTGTTTTTTATTTACTTTTTTTTTTTTTTTTTTTTGGTCTTTTCGAGACAGGGTCTCCCTGTGGCCCCGCAGCTGTCCTGGACTCCACTCTGTAGACCAGGCTGGCCTTGAACTCACAAAGATCCGCCCTGCCTCTGCCCCGCAAGTGCTAGGATTAAAAGGCGTGCGCCACCTTTTTAAGAGTCCAAATTTTACGACAGGCCAGTCTTGCCATGGAACAGAATAGGATAAAAGAAGATCAAACCAGAACCTTAAGCAATACTATCTAACATTTAGAGAACAAATAATATCATGAAGAAGGGATCCTAGAAATGGGAGCATTCTGAGAATGTTACTTTCTAGCCAAAAAAAGAAAAAAAAAAATCCTTGCATCTACTGTTACTTGTCTGCTGCCAGATTTTTATCCGTGAAACATAATCATTCTTTGAAGTGGTGTTGCCTTGGTTCCTAAACATTTTAGGGTTTTTTGTTTTGTTTTGGTTTGGTTTTTGTATGTGTACAAATGTACTGTCTGCATGCAGGTCTGTCCCTGTATGTTGTGCAATGCCTCTGAGGTCAGAAGAGGGTCTCGGATTCCCCGGGAACCGGAGTTCTCCTGGGACTGGGGAGTTACAGACGGTTCTCCCGCCATGTGGGTGCTGTGGATCGAACCCGGGTCCTCTGCAAGAGCAGTTGGCACCCTCAACCGCTAGGCCATCTCTCCAGCCCGTAGGGGTTTTTTTTTAGAACTACCTGAACTAGGACATCTGACATACTGTTATTACCAGCACATTAATAGACTTCAGAATTGGCGATAAGAAATTACTTAGCTGTTTACCTCCCTAAATGGTTCTGTTCATTTGGTTACCACTTTTCTTCATGTTTAAATTACTCAAACAAAATCACCCAACTCTAAAGTCATAGTAATTATTTTCAGTAATTTGGAAATTTGAGTACAGTTGAGGTTTGTTTATGCATTTCACCAAATTTTCAGGATTGTATATTTTTCAGTATTGTATAAAGGAGAAAACTGTAAACTGATTTCCTAAATTTTTTTCTATAGAATCTAGAACTTTATCATAAAGATTTATTTACAGGGAAAAAAAAAACTCTCACTGAACTTTTTCAGACTAGAAGAAAATTTAAATGTAACCTGAAATTACTGAACCAGGACAAACACAGACCACCATTTTCTTAATGGTTTAAAAATGCACTGTTTCCTGGGCGTGGTGGCACACGACTTTAATCTCAGCACTCAGGAAGGCAGAAGCAGGAGGATCTCTGTGAGTTCAAGGCCTGCCTGGTCTACATAGTGAGTTCCAGGCTAGCTGGGGCTACCAAGAGACCCTGTCTCAAAAAGACAAAAAAAAAAAAGTACACTTATGGGGTCGAAGAGATGGCTCAGCGATTAAGACCGCAGGCTGCTCTTGCAGAGGACCCGAGTTTGATTCCCAGCACCCACATGGCACCTAACAACCATCATTGACTCCAGTTCCAGGGGATCCAATGCCACCTTCTGACCTCCACAGACATTGTAGGACACTGGTGCAGTTACACACATGCAGGCAATACACTCATACACATAGAAATGGAAATAATTATTTTAAGCTTAAATTGTTTTTAAAAGCATCGTGGTGCACTCCTTTAATCCCAGGGCTACAAAGTGAGACCCTGTCTCTAAAAAAAAAAAAAAATAGGTTCATACTTATTCAGTGTATTTAAACATGTATAGTTTGGGAGAAAGATATTAAATGGAATTTTTTTCATTTTTTATAAGATTTGGAGTGGTAGGAGAGATATGACTGACTTTTAACTGTAGTTTACATTCTTTATCTGTGTGTATGCACACGTTCATACTAATAGCCCAAATAAATTTGAACATTTCAGTTTTGGTAATTGCTAAGAGCTTTCAAATGCCATGTATATACCAGAAATTAGCTTCTGTGTTTAGGCTTTAGTTGTCTACTTCTAAAATATTTGTCCTATTTGAAAGAAATAAATTTAAATTGGTGACAATAGTTAACAGTGTTTTATTTATTGTTAAATATCCTCAAGAAATAGGATTTTGAGTCTCAAAAAGACACACCCAAATTTTAAAAAGAAAAAAAGAAATAGGATTTTGATGAAAGTTTGTCCCCTCTTTTCAGAATTTGACGATCCATAAACGATTGGAAGAAACCACTATATTTTTTTTAGCAGAAATAGTGGTATCTAGTATACTAAAGCATGTGTGCAGGCAGCTTCCCTATCACTATCCACAGTTAAGAATACATAGCCAGCCATGGTGGCACATGCCTTTAATCCCAGCATTTAGGAGCCAGAGGCAGGCAGCTCTCTCTTGAGTAGAGGCTAACTCAGTCTATAAAATGAATTCCAGAGCACCCAGGGCTACATAGTAAGACCCTGTCTCCAAAAAAATAAGGATACTACATACTGAATATTTTATTTTTCTGACTCCCTTCAGTGTTAACTCTAATGGCAGTATCCACTGTAGTTAAATACTGTGCTGGATAGCTTTAGTGTCAGCTTGACACACCTGGGTTGAGGGAGCCTCAATTGGGGAATTGGCTCCATTGGATTGGCCTTGGCCACATCTGTGAGTATTGTCTTGATTGTCAGGCAATGTGGGAGGGCCTATACCCACAATGCCCAAATGAGTAGTGCCACGCCTGGCAGGTTGTTGTGTACCGTATAAGAAGGCAGGCTAGGCATGAGCCAGGGGAGCAAGCCAGTGAACAGCATTCCTCCCATGGCTTGTGCTTCAGCTCTGCCTCTAGGTTCTTGCCCTGAGTTCCTGCCTTGGGCTCCCCTAAGTGATGAACTGTGACCAGGAGATGTAAGCTGAATAAACGTTTCCTCCCCAAGTTGGTGTCAAGTGTTTTGTCACAGCAATGGAGGACAAACTAGAACAAATACTTTCTACCTATAGTAGGTGTTCAAACTATAAGTTGCCCTGGAAGCCAAAAGTATCTTATTCCTGATAAAGAATTCTTCCTAGTCCTACACACTTCTGGAAGAAGAAAAAAGAAAAGAGTGTCTAATCTCTTCCCCGTGTTTATAATGATTATTAACCGTTGGTCTTCAGAAATTTTCTGTTTTCTTTGCACTACTTTCTTTTTAATGTATATAGAAAGAATAATTCAGATGTTGCTAAACACATTTCTAGTATGATCATAACATTTTGCTTAAATAAGATCAAAAGAAAAATATATACCTTTATGTGGGCTTATGCTCAGAGTAAAATATGTAGCTTTCCGTTAACAAAGTATGTAGATCTTTATTGCATATACTTGAGAATAATATAAAACTGGCCTTCATTTATTTTTGTTTTTTCATTTTATGTTCTCCACCTCCAGTTCTTCTATATCCGTCATAAGGTGTTTTGACTCCTTGGTATAGTTGATAAAATGTATAAACATGTCAAACATAATGCATACATAATACATACATACTACATACATACATACATATGGCTAGAGGTATAGCTTAATGTTAACTCTACCTTTCTGGTATGGTNCCATCATCCACCATCAATATCATCCATCACCACCACCACCTCATCACACATCACACACCACATCATCAGCACCATCACATCACCAGCCAAGCCATCACATCACCACCGCATTACAACATCACCACCATCACAGTATCATCAATGACATCATCAGCATCACTCGACAATCACCACCATCATTAGCATCATCACCATCATCACCATACCATCATCAGCCATACACATCATCACACAAACACACCACAACATCACCATCAGACCATCATCAGCATCATCAGTATCACCACCAATCATCACACCATAATCACCATCACCACCATCACACCACGCACCACCATCATCAGGATCTCAGCATCATCACCATCTCTGAGCACCACCTCACCATCACCACATCAGCATCATCAGATCATCACCATCATCCTATCACCACCATCACCACATCATCACATATCACCCACCACCAACACATCATCAACCACATCATCCATCTCAACCACCATTCACCATTGTCACCATCACCACGCTATCACCACTATGCACCAGACTCATCATCAGAATCATCACCACATCACATCACTATCACCACCATCATCCCATCATCTCATCATCACCATCATCACCATCATCCCATCACCACTCTTCAAGCATCATCATCCAGCCCATTCACATCATCATCACGCACCATCAACATTGAACCATGCCACCACTATCACCACTATTCACCACCATCTCGCATCATCACCATCATCCACTATCACCACATCATGCACCATCTATCATCTCACATCATCACAATCACATCATCCATGACATACATGAAAATCATGTCATCCACCTATCAATCATCTAGACTCCATCTCACCACCAGTCACCATCACCACATCATCATGCATCATCAAGCATCATCCCCCATTTCATCACCGATCACCATCAAACACCACCATCATCACTGATCACCACCACCACACATCATCACGCACACATCATCACACATCACCATCACCATCACCATTGTCACCACTATCACCACATCGCATCACCACATCACATATCACCACCATCACATTCACGCATCTATCACCATTCAATCACCATCACCACCAGTCACACCAACTATCATCATCATCACCATATCATCAATTGATCATCACACATCTCACCACATAATCATGATAATCAACCGGTAATCACACCATCATATTGGAACCACTGTATCGACTCAAACCATCATCACCATCATCACATCATCCACCATATTATTTATCATATTGTTCTCATCTATGTTGATTCTATGTTCTGAACATGATGATCAGTCAGGACAAAAGCTGAAACTAGGTATTAAGGATGTATTAAGAATTTTCCATGGAGCTGGAAAGATGGATCCGCAGTTAAAGCACATACGCTGTGCAGAGACATCTGGTTTCAAGTTCTTAGCACCCATGTCAGGTTACTAAAACCATCTACAATTCCACCTCCAGGGGATTCAATATCTTCTTCTGTCCTCTGCAGGTACCTGAGCATGTGTACACATACCACACAATTTAAAAATAAAATAAATTCTTAAAAATAATAATTTCTCAGTTTGCTGTAGTGGCACACACACCAATTCTCCCAACATCCAAAATGCTGAGGCAGGAAGATCATGATTATAAAGGTCAGTTGACTACACACACGGGGACTGTACTTTAAAAAAGAACAGGGGGTGGAGAGTGGCTTTCGGTTTAATGAAGCTTGTGCTCTTCTTAAGAGAGACCCAGGTTCAATTCCCAGCACCCACATATTGCTAACAAACTGTCCGAACCCTGTTCCAGGGGATCCAGTGTCTCATTTTGGCCTCCTCCAGTACAGGTACACTTAAACAATTCAGGCATACACTCATACACATAAAAAATTAAAAGTAGTGCCAGTTGGAGAGTTGCCAACCTTTATTTTTTTTTTTAAATTTTATTGATGTATTGTGCAATTTATACATCATTTTCAATTCAGTCAGCAGTATTTCCCCTTTTCCTTCCCCCACACCCACCCCCTCCAGATCATGTATCTGCCATAAACTGTCCTGGCCATTCTTGGCAGGTTATTTTTTTTTTTTTCATTTTTTAGCTATAAGTGATAATCCATGAGTATAAGCCATACTGTCCTAAAACCAAACTATAGACTGTTGTTGCCCAAAAACCACCCACGAGTTCCCACCATCGGAGGTTGACGGTTTTATTTCAATCAAGTTGATCAATGAGTGTCCAGACTACATAATCGCTGTAGGTTTTACAACCGTTCCCCACATCGCAGGCCCCCCCTTTTTTACATTCTACCACGCCCCCTCTTCCGCAGATTGTTCCCTTAGGCTTAGAAAAGGGGCACAGGTGGATGAGAAGTAAAACTGTCCCTCTCTCTTCCATCTGGAGCTGTTGACTTGGATTGCTGGTCCATTCTGGCTCTGTTTTCCTTTCATGGGCTGGACAGTTTTTTCGTATAACCTTTCGATCCACTAATGAAGCACAAGCAATTAGATATATAGGTATTTAGCAGCACTAATAGTTATGGAGATTACTTTGGCTGACACATATGTTTGGATGGATATGTTAATTCATGGAATTACATTTTTAACCCCCATGATGAATAAACAGGGTCTTCTGTGTTTATACATACTCCTAAACTATTAGAGGGATGTAGGCTTTGGTCATCAGCCATGGGTTGTCTCCAAGGAGAGAGCCAACAGCCAATTAGAATTTGGGATATACAGGCACATGGCTGCTCTGTCTGACAGTATTATTCCAGCAGGGTGAGAGTTTAGCTGTGCTGACGGTGGAGTCCCTTGTTTGATCTCAGGGAGAACCCGTATTTGCTTTATTGTTTAAGTGGGCCTTTTGGGACACTCTCTGCATTCCAGAGGCCATCTGTACCCTGTGCATGTGCGGTCTCAATACATCCCTCCCATGTTAACGTCAGGTCTTCGGCAGCAGGTTCTTATCGCCTCTCCTCCTTGCAGGTATGCCCAACTTAGGGGGCAAGAGATCCTACTTTTGTGGGGCCTTGGATCCCCTGGCAACATCCACCTGGTAGAAAATCATTGCTGATGTCAGAGCTCCGCACATTAATATAATATCTTTGCCCTAAGTGCATACTGCCCAAGACGTTAGTATTATATTGGTTCTATGTATAGAGTAATAATCCTTTTTTTCACAGTTTCTTGTCCTTTATGTCAATTAAAGAAGGCATTTTACCGGTTTTTATAAGAGATTACCTCTATAATAGTTTCTCCAATTTAAGTGACATTGACATCACTCATCATTATTTTCTTCTTGTTCTATGGGGAGGAGGCAAGAAGTATCATATCAACCTTTGTTGCCCTAGAAGGTATAAGTTCATTAGGACCATTAGAGATAGTTGTTACATGTAGGATCCACAGAAGGTGTCGATGTTTATGGCAATCTGAGGCTTTTCTTTTTTCCTTTATTCGAGTGTTCAGACGGGTCACCTGTCATTGCCACTTTTTTGTACATCCTACTCAATGCAAAGCTGTATCTTTTCTTTCTCAGCCTTAAGTTGGTGCATTTTGTCCTGTCTGAACAAAAACAAATCTGTTCCCATAGTAGTTTTAAGATTGAATTGCAAGGTTTTTGACTAGAGGTTTCATGTCTGTCTGTAACCCACCCCGAGTAGTGCCACGCCGGGCAGGTTGTTGTGTACCGTATAAGAAGGCAGGCTAGGCATGAGCCAGGGGAGCAAGCCAGTGAACAGCATTCCTCCATGGCTTGTGCTTCAGCTCCTGCCTCTAGGTTCTTGCCCTGAGTTCCTGCCTTGGGCTCCCTAAGTGATGAACTGTGACTCAGGAGATGTAAGCTGAATAAACCCTTTCCTCCCCAAGTTGGTGTCAGAGTGTTTTGTCACAGCAATGGAGGACAAACTAGAACAAATACTTTCTACCTATAGTAGGTGTTCAAACTATAAGTTGCCCTGGAAGCCAAAAGTATCTTATTCCTGATAAAGAATTCTTCCTAGTCCTACACACTTCTGGAAGAAGAAAAAAGAAAAGAGTGTCTAATCTCTTCCCCGTGTTTATAATGATTATTAACCGTTGGTCTTCAGGAAATTTCTGTTTTTTTGCAACTATTTCTATTTTATGTATATAAGAAAGATAATTCAGATGTTGCTAAACACATTTCTAGTATGATCATAACATTTTGCTTAAATAAGATCAAAAGAAAAATATACCTTTATGTGGGCTTATGCTCAGAGTAAAATATGTAGCTTTCCGTTAACAAAGTATGTAGATCTTTATTGCATATACTTGAGAAATATATAACTGGCCTTCATTTATTTTGTTTTTTCATTTTATGTTCTCCCACCTCCAGTTCTTCTATATCCTTCATAAGGTGTTTTGACTCCTTGGGTATAGTTGATATAATGTATAACATGTCAAACACTACATGCATACATACATACATACATACATATGGCTAGAGGTATAGCTTAATGTTAACTCTACCTTTCTGGTATGTGTGAGGCCTTGGGTACAATCCTTAGCACTAAAAAAATGAGAGAGAGAAGAAAAACGAAATGATTTGGTGGGTAAAATGCTTGCCACACAAGCATGAGGACCTATTTGATCACCTGTCCCTACATTGAAAAAATTTTTTAAAGCCAGGGACTGCAACACTGTTAATGTCAGCACTAGGGAGGATCCCTAGGGCTTGGTGATCAGCTAGTCTTAACCTGTCAATGGGTTCTAGGTTCAATGCGAGACCCTGTTTCAAAAAACAAAGGGAGAGAAGTGATTGAGGAAGGAGGAAGACAGGTGGCTTTGACTTCTGACCTCCACACCACTACATACACATGAGCGCATGTGTTAGAATTATATATCCATGTATAGCTTTTTGGTATTGCTTGTAGTTGTGTCGTAAATTATGTCTTAGGTCAGTCGTAATCTAACATGAAACTTGTTATAGTTTCTGTCTTTTATGTTAATTTCTTGGAGCATCCCATCTTATAGTGTTTTAATCTATCAAATATATTTGGGCTAATTGTTTTTCTCTAAGTCCATATTCCTCATCATCTATAGAGAAACTATGTATGAAAGTGTAGTAAACTCTTTTTGAACAGCAGTGAAATGGCTAAAAGACTATTTTAAAAGAGATGTGGTTTATACTGAAAATGAGTATTTTATAAGAAATTAAGCTAACGATAGGCTTTCAAATAGCAAAAAGGCTGGGAGTATAGCTCTTAGTGGTAGAACATTTGCCTCCCTGAGGCCCTGGGTTTAACTATCCCCAGTACCTCCGGAAGGGGAAAATAAGTTACTTGGGGAACTCTGATAGGCTTGCTATCTAGTGTATCAGTCTGTAAATCATTACTTGAAAATTTTAAGTCATTCATCTTTGTCCTCCTGCTCACTGTGTTATTCTGATAATAGAGGTTTTGGGGTTTTTTTTTTCCATAAGAGAAAAATGAACTAAGTAATCATAAACATAAAGCTAGCTCTTAACTGAAACTAAAGAACTTTGAAGAGCACATTCTTAATTCAGTGGATTTTTCATCCTCTCAAAGTGAACAAAGAGCCAAGCATGGTGGCACATGCCTTTGATCCCAGCACTCTAGAGGCAGAGGCAGGCAGGTCTCTGAGGCAAACCTGGTAAACATAGCAAGTTCTAGGACAGCTAGGACTATAGGGAGACTTTCTCAAAAATAAACAAGACATAGTAAAAAAAAGAATGAAATGATAGAATAACTAACTATAGGAAATGTTCAAAATTTGATAGAGTTTTGAAGTTTCAAGATTATGATAGATAAATTTTTACAGCTTTCTAGGTAAATACTCATATGAGGAATTCTAATGTTATATCTTTCAGGCTCTCTGATTTTTATTTACTTAAAAGCATTTCAGTTACCAAGTTTCATTTTAGCAAGACTTTTCTATCTTTCAAAACTTAATGATAGAAACTTCAAATACCCCATATTAGATTAACTAATTTCTAACAATATGTGGTGCTCAGGACAAAAACATGAATAGAAATATTTTATCTTTAAAATGTAAGTAGGTTTAAACTGGATTTATCATATATTTATTTAAAATCATTCAATTTTTCCTATAAGCTTACCAGTAAAATAACTGAATTTGCTTTATATATGGCTAGTCTGTCTTCCAAAGGCTTTCCAGGCATTTACTGTAACAATGGGAATTTGTTGGCAGGCCCTTTAACATAATCTGCGTTTTAAATGACCAGTTGATTGGGCTGGAGAGATGGCTCAGGGGTTAAGAGCACCAACTGCTCTTACAGAGGACCCAGGTTCAATTCCCAGCACCCACATGGCAACTAACAACCGTCTTTAATGGTGCACGCCATTAATCCTAGCACTCGGGAGACAGAGGCAGGCAGATCTCTGAGTTCAAGGCCAGCCTGGGCTACAGAGTGAGTTCCAGGCCAGCCGGGGCTATAGGGAGACCCTGTCTCAAAAAACAAACAAACAAACAAATAAATAACATGACCAGTTCATTAAAGCCTTCCAGACAAGCAAATTACCAGTGTTATTAAATAGGTTTATATATTTTATCTTCTTGGATTTTTTTTCCCATAACAGTAAATCATCAGTATTTTTTTTTAATATTTTTAATATTATGGGAATGTTTTTGCTGATAGGATTATAGTTTCATAATGGTTTTCTAATGCATTTGGTGATAGTTAATGAAATGACTACAACTTTGGATAAATATGGATCTGTGCCTTCACCGGGTGATTTCATTATAACGTTATACTCTGAGAAAAGAATCATACAATTTTACTGAAGTCAAATGTGTTATAAGATTACATTTGGAAAGATTATTTTTGTAAATGACAGTGTGTGATAGAAAAATTACATTCAAGGATAAAATCTGTAACAGCATAATCCACCCTACACATTAGGTCAGATATCTTAAGATAGCTGTAGTTTCCTTTACAATACTGTGCCTAGAGTTTTCTATAGCTTTGAACTTACTGATCTTCCTCAGTAATGGCTCTCTATCTCCCTCCTTTTTGCCCCGGTTTCATTTTATTTAGAATGTTAATTTAGGCAAAATATCCACAAATATTTGTTGTCTTTTCTTCCTGACAACTAAAAATTAAAAATACATATTATTGTCAGATAGGAAATAATGTTTTTCTTCAGGGATTGAAATAGATGCCCAGTAGAAAGCTTTCTGGTTTAAAAAAATCAATAAATTTAAGATTATACTCATAATGAAAAGTAGTTTTTGCCATTTTCAAATCTACCTCCAGTTTATATTAGCACCCTTAACAATATGAGCTCCAGGACCACTGCCGAATAAGATACATTATTATTTCTAGTTACATAAAAGTAAATGAGAATTTTTATTCTTAGCAACATGTCTATTTCAATAATTGGGAAAAGTGTAGCCAGAGTGAGATATAGTAATAAAAGTTGAATGCTGTCTAAAGCATTTAAGTGATCATACAGATTTTTATTGATCCAGCACCAATACTAGAGTCTAGAAATATACATGGATATGAACCAAAGAGTCATTGTCATTCTGTAGGGTTACAAAACTGTATCATGGTGTTAAATTGTAATTTCTGGATCATGATCTTAAACTTTTAAATTGATTCCATTTCTGTTTGGCTCTTCAGTAACAACTGTTCTAGTGTTCTGAAAGTCCATGTTGGAATTTTTAAGAATCCAAATCAAATATTTCAATTTATTTTACATTTTAAAATATCAGGTGTGTAATTGTGGTAAAACATAAACCTTTGCTATAAACTATTTTAAAGGCTATTTGATTAAAACATTTATTTACTTAAACTCTTTGCTAGAATTTTTTTTAGAATTCAGCATCGGAGGAGGAATGTGACATAATAATGATCGAAAGCCGAAAGTTTAAAAGTTGTGATGCCCTCACATGGTTGGAGGGTTATTCTAGCTTCTAAAGGACTGAATGTTGTCCACAAGAGTGTCTCATCAGGTCATAAATTGGTAAGACTTAATGGATTAGATTTTATGTATTATACCTGATGTTATTGTATTGAGATGACTATATGATCAAAATGAGCACATTGTATAATTAATAGTATTAAATATAAGTTAAAACTTAGAATTTTAAATACTTGGAGTATGTAATCTTTTCAAAGTCTCAAAACTCAAGGCCCTATCTCTGTAGTAGTGTTTAATAAATACATCAGTTTTTTAAAAAAAGAAAGTGAAATCCTGTATCACAGTAACATTTAAATATTTCTGCTACATCTGTTTTGGATGCTCATAACATAGTGAAGAACCCCAAATACTTCACAGCTATTCTTCCAGGAGGTACTTGAAGTAATATTTTTGTTAATATATATATATTCATATATTTGCCTCATAAAAGTGTAAATTAATTTTACTGCTTTGAGGGATTTTACTTTCTTCATAAATGCCATTTTTAATTATTTCTAAAAACAGCCAAATTTCCCCCAGTTTTACATTGAGAATACCAAAAATACCAGTATCACATGAAAAATTATATATTAGAAGGCAGTATATATTTTAATGCCCTGAAAAATAATTCCTTTTACAATTCTACTCTGCTTAAAAGGGAAAAAAGAAAAAAAAAAAAAACCTCCAACTTGTTTTACATACCTTCTTTTGCCTTGTTTTATAGAGCTGCATTTTGAGGAAGTAGGCTCAGTAATAGAATTTAGCTCAGGATAAGATCTTCAATCTGAAAATCATATTTTTAAAATGAGGGAATTATGATCTAAGTTTATATGTCCACAGTAGTTAGAATTAATACTCTTAGCAAGTTATGGAATATATGCCATACAAGTCTATCAAAAATTATCTGAGGTTATTTTCTTAAAAAGATATGCTTGGGAAGCAGAGGCAGGAGGATCTCTGTGAGTTCAAGGCCAGCCTGGTCTACATAGTGAGTTCCAGGACAGCCGAAGCTACAGGGAGACCCTGTCTCTAAAAGACCAAAAAAAAAAAGATATGGCTTGGATACCAACTAAACATGCTACTGTATCTGTTTCAACTTTATCCTTAACCAGAGAAATGTCATTAGTCATTCTCTCTTAAACACATTCATGTCCAGTCTGTCTTTTGGATAATCTAAATTGTTTCTGATATGGTATTACATAACTTCTCTATAAACTTGAGTTTCTTAAACCAATAATTGTCATCACTGTTAGTCTGGAAGGAAATAAAACAAACCATTAACAAGTGTTCCTTATTTAAATATACTGTTCTGTTTTCTTCATTTTTTATACTAAATCAACATAACTTAGGAAAGTAATTTATAATTTCCCTAATAGGATATCTGTAGTTAATAAAGACTAGGAAAATGGGAATTTTTAGAAATTTGGGGTAGAATTTTATATGTGTTCACATTTATGTAAATAGTTGAGAGCATTTGTTAGATTTTCAAAAAGAGTTAATGTTACTGTTTTGTGTCTTAAAAGGTAAGCGTTTACTCACCCAAGTGTTTTTTTGTTTGTTTGTTTGTTTGTTTGTTTTTTTATCTTTTTGAGACAGGGTCTCCATATAGCCCCAGCTGTTCTGGAACTCACTATGTTGACCAGGCTGGCCTTGAACTCACAGAGATCTGCCTGCCTCTGCCTCCCTAGTGCTGGAATTACATACAGGCTTGCCCAGCTCACGGAATTTTTTTTTTTGGAAGGGGAGTTTTTAGCAAGTACATTGATCCTACTGATCTTTGCTGATAATTGACCCAAGCCTATCCTATTATGAGTGACAGAGTAATAGCACAAATCAAAACTTAGCTGCTTTAGTTTAGCAATTTCATGCTGTCAATCCTTGTACAAGTATTAATTCTCCACAAATTAGTTGTCCTTTTGCTTTCATGCAGTTGCTATGTTATCACTGTACTAAGTATTCATGGTACATTATCTCATTTAGTTTTCATAAGTCATAATTATATAGATGCCACCTCTCAATATCCTTGGTGTTGTAGTTTGGTTTGGTTTGAGACAAGGTCTATGTAGCCCTGGCTGTCCTGAAACTCCCTGTGTAAACCAGGGTAGCCTCAAACTTATAGAGATCTGCCTGTCTCTGCCTGCCAAGTGCTATTACTAATGGCATGTACCACCTTGCCCAGCAAATATCCTTGTTTTACAGAGAAGAAAATGCAAGTGTAGAAAGACTAAATAATTTGATTAAATATATGGCTATTAAATGGTGGAACTAGGAGATCAGCTTTGGCTTTCATTGGAATGTTGGCTCTCAATTAGAGTTCTTGTCTGCAGAGTAACTCTGGAAAACTTGATAGATAAAAAAGAATTTTATTGCACAGAGCTTCAATAAAACATTGGCTTGAAAAATAAAAAAATAATTAAAAAAAAAGAATTTTATTTTGTACAAAGATGTGAATACATAAATTTTATTCATATTGAACTTGAATGCAGTTTGTTAACCTCCAGTCCAGAATTATTTACATTTTAAGTATTTCCCTCCCCCCCCCAAAAAAAATGTGTTGTGAGTTGTATAGTGTCTAAAATTATTTTTTGCATTAGAAAACAAATTTGTTTAAACTTAATGCTTATGTCGGGCATGTTAGTACATGCCTTTAATCCTAGCAGAAGCAGATACATCTCTATGAGATTGATACCAGCCAGGTCTACCTATCGAGTTTCCAGCAAACTTGGGCTATAGGGAGACCCATCTCAAAACGAGACAGACAAACACCACCACCACCACCAACAACAACAACAGAAAACCTTAATGCTTATGATTATATTTCTCCCTCTGTTGCATGAGGGAGCTTCATTGACGAAAGTTGAGATGTATTCTCTATACCCCTTGTTCAGTGAGCCTTAGGTGTAGAGGGTTTGTTGTAGATGTGTCACTTAGGGTTGAGCATCTCTCAGACATATATTATCTGTTTGTGACCGTTGTGGAACTCTGTAAAGTCTCTGTTGCAAAACAAACTTCTTTGATGAGTGGTGAGTAGCATACTTGTCTGTAAAAATCCATATTTAGCATATAGTAAGAAATTATATTTGTCTAGGGATGTGACAGCCTTAGGGTTTTCTCTAAGATCTATGACCTCTCCAGCCATGTGTATTTGGCTGTGTTTACAGTACCACACATAAGTCCCCCTCCCATTGAGTGGGCTTTAAGTCCAATTAGGTAGTTATTGATAACTCAAGATAAAAGTGCCACTCTTGCAGGATGTGGTGGCGCACACTTTTAAATCCAGCACTCAGGAGAGAGAGGCAGGTGGATCTCTTTTTTTTTATGGTTTTTTGGTTTTAATGGTTTTCCTTTTTTTAAAATTTTAAAAAAAAAAAAATTTTCTTCTTTTTCCCCCGTAATGTAGTTTGCTGCATCATTTACTTTTTTATGGAAGCCATCTTTACGTTCTTGCTACTCACATCTGTTGCCTGCCAACCTGCTGTTTGTTGAGCTTATCCATCCCTTCATTCCTGTTCAGGGCACTGTTCTTAATATGTAAACAGCAGTCATCTGGCTTTTATTATTTTAATTTAATATGGCTACCTACACCCACCTAAAACTCTGTGTCAGAAAGAGAGAGAAATATCCATACAAGTATGGCATTTTCTGTGTCAAACATTGTTGTATGTGTGAAATTATATGGAGGCCAAGAAGACAATTTCAGATGTCGTTTCTCAGGTGCCATCCACTTTTTTTTTTTTTCCTGCAGGTTATATCTTAAAAGTGATCGTGCTAGTCAGGCCAAGGAGATAGCTTAGTCAGTAAAGTGCTTTAGGACCCAAGCTTAGTCAGTAAAGTGCTTCAGGGCCCAAATTAAATTCCCAAAACCTATACTAAAAAAACCCTAATGTGATTACACACATTTGTAATACCAGCTGTAGAAAGTTAGAGACAGGTGAATCCCTGGGGCCATCACTGGTTATCGAGCCTAGCTTAATTGATCAACTACAAGCCAGTGACAGACTCTCTTTCTCTATTTTTTATTATTTTATTTTATTTTTTTTTTTTGTATTTTCAAGACAAGGGTCTCCCTGTAGCTCCAGCTGTCCTGGAACTCACTCTGTAGACCAGGCTGGCCTTGAACTCACAGGCCTGCCTCTGCCTTCCAAGTGCTGGGATTAAAGGTGTGTACCACCACACCTGGCCAACTACAGACTCTATTTCAAAATAAAGTAGACATTGCTAAAGTAACAGTACCCAAGGTTGTCCTCTGCCACCTCCCATACATATTTTTATAAAAAAGGAATGGAATTGTGATTCAAACCTGGATACAACTTTAGATCACAAACTTTTTATTTATTACCACCTCTCAGAGTTTATCTTCTCAGTGTAGAATTATAAGTCTGAGTCAGAAGGGTAGTCATAATTTATTCTAACCACTTGTCCTCCATTTAAATCACATCTGTAGTATCTGTAATATACCTTGGAATATGTCATCTAACATTACCCCCAGTAATATTTACCTGGCATCCTCTTTTTTTTTTTTCCCTCTCACTATCTCATGTTAAACTTTTCATTAACTTTGACTATATAGAACAGGAAAAAAAAATCTTACAATGTGATTACTATCACAGAACACACATAGAAGAATATTAGCTCCACTACAAATTCTGTGAAAATACTAAAGATGGAACATTATTCTATGTTTTCATGGCTGCCCTGATCACAAATGCAGGCTTCAGTTCATAATCCTGTGGGCTATCAGTATTAATATAAACATAGTTCTGAAGTTCTTTCTCAAAATGGTAAGGAGATAACTGCTTAATATTTTAGAGATCACAGGGATGTCTTCTCTAACTTCTCAATTATTGACTATATTTATGGTACAAGGCATGGGAGTATTTGTACCTAAATCCACCAATGTAAAAAGAGTGTCGTATCTTGGGATGTCTTTACACTCCTAAATCTAGTTCACTGAGAATCCCCCTGTCTATAAGGCATGGCAGTTGAGCTTTTCTAAATCTGATGTGAATAAATCTGCAAGTCTTTGTCCTGCTCTGCTCACTTTGAAGATAACTTTTGGTTTCTTGTACTTCCTTCTTTTAGAATCATTTCCCATTGAATGGTGAAAGAAGTTAGTTGAAAACACTCATGGATAGAAATTTATTATATATGATTCTGTTTTTCTAATCCCACTAGATTTGCCACTGACTATCTGAATCTGAGGCTAATATGAAAAGTCTTTGTCAAAGTTTTTATCCAAAAGATTAGGAATTTTTGAAAGTCCACTTTATTTTCTACAAAATCATCTATTTGTCATTAATGTACTCAGTATATAAAACCTCCACATTTCACTGACAGTTTTCTTTATGGTTCATTTTCCTCTATCATATAGAAACTTCTATATTTTCTTGGTGAATAAAGCCAAAGAACTTTTTTTCTTTGAGACAGGGTCTCCCTGTACCCCCAGCTACCCTTGAACTCACAGAGATCCACCTGCCTCTGCCTCCCAAGTGCTAGGATTAAAGGCATGTGACACCACACCCAGCCATGTGGGTACTGGGAATCGAATCCGGGATCTCTGCAAGAGCATGGGTGCTCTTAACCGATGAGCCATCTCTCTAGCCCAGACCCGGCCAGCCGAGGTGGCGCACGCCTTTAATCCTAGCACTTGGGAGGCAGAGGCAGGCGGATCTTTGTGAGTTCAAGGCCAGCCTGGTCTACAGAGTGAGTTCCAGGACAACTGGGGCTACAGGGAAACCCTGTCTCTAAAAGTCAAAAAAAAAAAAAAAAAGAGTATAATGCTGGGCGTGGTGGCACACGCCCTTAATCCTAGCACTTGGGAGGCAGAGGCAGGCAGATCTTTGTGAGTTCAAGGCCAGCCTGGTCCACAGAGTGAGTTCCAGGACAGCTGGGGCTACAAGGAGACCCTGTTTCAAAAAGACCAACGGGGCTGGAGAGATGGCCTAGCAGTTAAGAGTGCCGACTGCTCTTACAGAGGACCTGGGTTCGATCCTCAGCACCCACATGGCGGCCGAGAACTGTCCGAAACTCCAATTCCAGGAGAACTCCAGTTCCAGGGGAATCCGAAACCCTCTTCTGACCTCCGCGGCATTGCATGACATGGGTGCACAAACCTGCATGCAGACAGTACATTCATACACATACAGAAATAAATAAAATTAAAAAAAAATTTTTTTTTAAACAAAAAGACCAAAAAAAAAGTGTAGAGAGCTATGGTTATTGGCTTTTAACTTAAGCTAACTTTACTAGGGAGAAAAGTTTGAGAGCTGCCCATTTTAACTATGTTCCATGAGTGAGTACTAATTATTTCCAGTAGTTTAAATAGCTGATTGATTGATTAATTGCATCTTTGTCCTCAAAAACTCAACATAACACCAATGTATGCTGAACTTATGTTCCATAGTTATTAATTGAGCAATATGTTCAATATCAGTCATAGGCAGAGTAGTACAATAAACAAACTCTAGAAATGGATAGACCCCGCCTTTTAAGTTTTCAGTTTAAGAGGGAACATTTTATAAAGATGAGAAAAACAAAAGTATCGATAGAAGAATCAAAGTCAGGAGTATTGACAAGAAGGGTGACAAGGACCTAAATGGGAGACATTCCATCTCAGATGACTTATGTCTAAGTTGATATAACAGATTTCAGATAGAAAATTAGAATTCATCATAAAAGATTTTACACAAACTAGGGCCAGTGAGATGACTCAGTTGGGAAGACCGTGTGCCTACACACCTGACAATTGAGTTCAGTCCTTGGGACCCACATGATGGAAGGGGAGAACGAACCCAACTCCTGCAAGTTGTCCTCTGACTTCAACACCCACTTCATATAAACAAATTAATTAAATCTTGTAAAATTCTGTTTCACCATGTCTAGATTTTATTCATTTTTTTATTAATTTTTTGTGGTCTTTTGGAGACAGGGTCTCCCTGTAGCCCCAGCTGTCCTGGAACTCATTCTGTAGACCAGGCTGGCCTTGAACTTACAGAGATCCGCCTGCCTCTGCCTCCCAAGTGCTAGGACTAAAGGTGTGCACCACCACACCTGGCTTAGATTTTATTTTTTAAAAGAATTTAGAAGCATGCATCTAGATTAAAATGATGAAAAGTTGTTAGTAGTAATCAAAAGCTTCTTTCTTCACTGACCATGTACCACTTTGAATACAATTCTGCTTGACTAAAAAACTTAAAACATTTAGATTTTTCTAATACTGTTTTATAACTTTTTTTACTGTTTTGCACCAGAATCTTTGAATTAGGCAAGTCTAAAGCAGCCTATAACTAGAATAATAAGTGGGTTTAAAATCAAAGCAGCACTGTATCCCAATGTCATGTTGTCTTTAATATTTATTGATGAATAAAATTGGTTCAGGTATATTTCAGTGGCCATTGGATTTTTGCTCCACCATAATTTAACAATATTTTATTCCAAACACTGAAACTTAACATTTGACTAATGGAATAGAAAGAAATCAAGTAAATCTAGTAGACTAATTAATTAGGAATATTTAAAATTCTTTTGAATGAGGTAAAACTGCAAAACATATTTATTAATTATATTGATTTTTCTCATACCTCACTGTCTTAATTTTTACTTAATTTGTAATTTAAGATAAGTTAGGAAAGCTGACCATAAATACAAATTGTTCCAAACAATAGAAGGAACCAGTTTGAAGGTTTTTTAAATTTTTTTTAATTGAGCTTTTGTGCATTTCATAAACCCTTTCCCAATCAAATTTAGACCCATTTCCCCATCCATGCCCCCCCACCACCAGAGTTTATGCATTCTCCCATACATGTTAAGTGTTAACTATTGTGAGCAGTCTCATGTAGTCCTTTACAGTTAAAGCAAAGCCTTTTAAGATAGGTAAAGTATGACCCTGTTTCACAGTATGTCAGCTCTCTAGGATCCACCTTTCTAGTAAACTGGTAGAATTTGGATTTTTAAAACAGCTAGAGGCTGAAGCAGTAGTATCCTAACTTTGAAGCCAGCTTGGACTACTTTTCTAGTTTAGGTTCTGTGGTAAATACTATGACCAAAAGTAACTTGGAAAAGAACAGGTTTATTTTATCTTACAGGTTATAGCCCATCATTGAGGAATTTAAGCAACAGGGAAAAATCTTGACCCACCCACCTAAGGATGATACCACCCACAGTATGCTGGCCAGGCCCTCCTACATCATCAAATAGCAATCAAGAAAATGCCTTACAGGCATCTCTGCATGCCAATTGTTGGAGGCACTTCTTCATTTGAGGTGCCTCTTCCCTTGTGTGTCAAGTTGAGACAAGATTAGCCATTACAACTATGTAGCAAGACCCTATCTTAATTAAAAAACAGCTTGTTTGTTCAAAAGCTTATGCTCTTGAACACTTCAGTATTCCTTGAGAATTTCAGGTTTTTACTTAGGTTAACTGCTGAGAGAAAAGCTGTTTTCCTCCCAGAATATCTGACCCCACCATGAAATAGAGAGCAAAAGGGACATTAGTACTACTGAAATGATGACCTAGACAGCATTATGCTTAGTCTATGCTGTCTTTATATTTGTTGAGGGTGTTTGGTCATAGTTAATCCAAGTAAGTTTTTAAACATCTCAACTGCAAAACATTCATTGCTATGCTAAAAGCCAAATTAAGACGCAAGCACATTGGTACATACCAAAAACCATAGCAGTCTAGAGGCAGAAGCCAGGAGGCTTCTGGCAGAAGCTTGAGGCCAACCTGAGCTACATAAAGAAATCCTGTCTTAAGGGGGAAAAAGCAAAATAAAAAAGACTAGATTTGGGGTTTTTGTTGTTGTTGTTGTTTCCCCCCAATAAAATACACATTTCCTTAAGGAATAATGACATTGTTTGATGTTACCTTTTTTTTTTTTTTTTTTTTTTTTTTTTTTTTT